>VMDO01019273.1:7038-40181 GCA_007922755.1 Pedetes capensis | reverse complement strand
TTGCATGTGCCCTCCTAGGAAAATGACCAAGGGCTCAGACTGTCTGTGCCCCATAGCACACGGTTGCTACACAAATGAATTCTGAGGACGGAATTCCTATTCGACTATGGCTTTTCTTTCCAACTCTTTTGAGTTCTTCAGAACGAAAGACCCACCATGAATACTCCTGTTAGTTCCATTCCACAAAGGGACCATGTGAGGCAGAAGGATAGGAGAGCTGGCCTCTTGGAGGCCCTGGCTAAGCAGGTAGCAGGTGATGCAGCGTCTATTCCCAGCGTTTCCACTCTGCACGGCAGCCAGTCCAGACAGGTTTAGCTCTGATGAGCTGGATGTGTGTTCTGTGGTTGGACACCTATAGTTTTGCCTTGTAAAGGTAAAGTAATGCCTCCTGGAACAACTGTAAATGTCAGTCGTAACTGTTGGAAAATCAGGGCCGAGAACATGGGAGAAAACTGATAATGTCACCAGCCGCTTGCTGAGGAGCAGAGGTGAACATGCACGGAGGGGAGAGAGGGCGCAGAAGTCTGTCCAGGGAACCCATGCCCGCACAGACGCATACTCACACCTAAGCCCCATCCCCACACACGCATACACACGCACATGGTCATATGTGCACACTCACACACGTTCACAGACATATGCTCTGGCACATACAGTGCACATGCACACACACTTCTCATTAGGGTAGGGAGCAGGAGAGGATAAGCTTCTTGTCTTTAGGGCCCCCACACCCCCAATGCAGTGTTGTTGTCATTATTAGGTGTTGTCGAGTTGTATCCAACTCATAGCGACCCTCATAGGGTTTTCAATGGCAGATTGTTTCGGGATTGCCTTGGGAGTGGGTTGCCACGTCCTTCTCCCATTTTTGCGGTGCTGGGAATCAAACTCGGGACCTCAGAGACTGCAGAGCAGCGCTCTACCAACTGAGCTAAATCCCAGCCCTTAAAACTGTTGTTGTTGTTCTTAGGTGCCAACGAGTCGTGTCTGACTCATAGCAACACTCAGGGGGGGTTTCAGTGGCTGATTGTTTTGAGATTGCCTTGGGAGTGGGTTCCCACATCCTTCTCCCATTTTTTGTAGTGCTGGGAATTGAACTCGGGACCTCAGAGACTGCAGCGCAGTGCTCTACCCACTGAGCTAAATCCCAGCCCTCACAGATCTATAAGTGACACATTTTGCAACACAATGCAATGAAATGATGGCAGGTATTTCAGAGACTGCTCCTGAAAATCTTCTGGTTTTCTTTCTTTCTTTTTTTTGTCTTTTCTGTTGCCATTAATAATATGCATGCTAAACTTTTTCCATGTCTCAAAGGATCTCTGATTTGGACAAAGTTCAATGAAACGTGCTCAGTGTAAAATTGCATCAAGAAGTAGAGATTTGTGAAACCCTGCCCGAGAGAAATCTTGCCGAAACACCTGTGTGCGAGTGGTTGATAAGTCTGACCTGGTGCCTGCTGCTTCCACTGAGGAATGGATACAGTGTATGCGTTTCTACCCGGGAAAATGGCACCAAACGCCTCTGCATAGGAGCAGAAGAGATTTTTTTAAAAATTGAGGCGCATTATCTATACAGAACAATGCACATAGCCTAAGTGCACGGTGCCATGAATCTTCACAGAATGACCTCAGCGATGTGACTAGGACCCAGACCGAGAAAGGGAACGTGACCGGCATCCCTGAAACTCCTCTTTCCTCTTTCCCGGTGCTCTTGCCAGCGATCAGGGTACTGGCCAGATCTTGGGCCTGTTTTGTATTTTGTATCACTGGAATCATGCAATATGTATTCTTTTGCACTTGGCTTTTTCCCCAGAACATCATGGTTGTGAGATGGTATATTGTTGTAGCTCATTTATTCTCGATTCTAAATAGAATTTCTTTGTGCAAACATATAATTTATTTATCTATTCTATTGAGATTGGGCATTTGATTAATTTCCAGTTTGGGGCTATAACGAACAGAGCTGTTATAAACATTCTTATACATTTTGGGGGTTAGCATTTCTGTGGAGTAGATACCCAGGAGTGAATTGCTGCGTCAGAGGTCATGCCCAATATTTTTATATGTTGATATTACTATCAACATATTAATATTATAATTCTATAACTCAGATTATAACTCTACTAGCACACTGTTTGTGAATTCCAGTGGCTGCCAATCCTTGCCAGCGCCTGGCATTTTCCAACTGTTTCATGTTGTACATAGGGTCACTATGAGTCGGACCCAACTTGACAGCACCTGACAACTAACACAGGGGTGCAGTGGTTTCTCCTAGGGATTGTAATTAGCCTTTTCCTGATGATTAATGAGGAACATGTTTCCCTTTATTAGGATAGTCTCTTTTTTGAAACATCTGTTTAAGTCTATTTAATTTTTTTTTTTTTACTAATTTGTGAGGGTTCTTTATATATTCAGGATACAAATACTTTGTTGGATATATGCATTATGAATACTTTTTCTCACAGTGTAGATTTTATTTTCACTCTCTTAGAGGTGTCTTTTCATCAACAGTTCTTAATGTAATAAGGTTCAGTTTATATATTTACATATTGTTGATTTTAGGTGCCATGGAGTCTAGTCTGACTCACAGTGACCCTCATAGGATTTTCAATGACTGATTGTTTCGGGATTGCTTTGGGAGCCGACTGCCACATCCTTCTCCCAATTTTGCAGTACTGGGGATTGAACTTGGGTCCTCAGAGAGTGCAGAGCAGCACTCTGCCAACTGAGCTAAACCCCAGCCCATTTATATATACACATATGTATTTTTGGTACTAGAGGTTGAACCCAGGGCCTCAAGCATGCTTTGAAAACACTCCACCACTAGGCTGCACCCTAAGCCCATTTTAAAAAATGGTTAATTTAAGACAGGGTCTCTAAGTTATGCAGACCTCTGGCTTCGAACTTGGGATCCTCCTGCTTCTACCTCCTAAATCCCTGGTATTACAGGCATGAGCCGCTGCTTCCGGCAACTTATTAATATGCTTCATGAATAATGGGATTATTTTCTGTTTATGATAGTTTTGCCTACTCTAGCATCATGGAGGGCTAGGATTTGGCTCAGTGGGTAGAGCGCTGCGCTGCAGTCTCTGAGGTCACCAGTTCAATTCCCAGCACCACAAAAATGGGAAAAGGACCTGGCAATCCACTCCCAAGGCAATCCCGAAGCAGTCAGTCATTGAAAACCCTATGAGGGTCGCTATGAGTCGGATACCGACTTGACGGCACCTAACAACAACAACAAAGCATCATGGAGGTGCTATTGCCTAAATTTTCTTCTGAAAACTTTATTTTTACCTTTTACATTAAGATCCTATCCGTCTGGAATGGGTTTTTGTGTGTGGTGAGAGAGAGAGGCGCAGACATGGTATCTCCCACATGGACGTCCATTTGACCTAGTCACTTTTATCGAAAGGCCACCTTTCCTGACTGTATTGCAGCATTACCTTTGTCACAAGGGGACGACTTCTTTCTGGACTCCACTCCTCTCCACTGGCCATTTTGCCCACCTTTTTGTGAGTGTCACCTTATCACATTGTCTTTAAAAGTTAGCATGAGTTGATATCTGTTAATTTAAATCTTCCGGTGTTGATCTTCATGATTGCCTAGAATTTTTATACATATCTTAGGTTCAATTTGTCACAAAATCATGCTAGAATTTTTCTGGGAGATTGATAGGTTTTTTATGGATTTATGGGTCAATTTGGGAGGAGAATGAACACCTTTACAATATAGGGTCTTCTAATCTATGAACATGGTATTTCCTCCCACTTAGTTTGTCTTCCCTATTTCAATTAAGAAGGAAAGAAAGAAGGAAAAATAAAAAAGAAAGAAAGAAAGAAAGAAAGAAAGGAGAAAGAAAAGACTAACCTAGAGATCCTACATAGCTTCTATTAAATTTATCCCTAGGTTTTTGATTTTTCAATGCTATTAGAAATGACATAACTTAAAATTTTTTTGTTTTCTATTTGTTTGCTACTAGCAAATGAAACTGCATTTGAAATTGTACCCTGGTTTCTTACACCCAGGAACCCTGCTCCTTTGCGTGGTCATTTTCCTTCTTTTTAGGTTTATCTGGGCTTTCTACATAATAATCACGTTATTGCTAAGAAATGAGACTTTCCTTCCTTTTCTATTTTTTCCTTTTTGTTTTTCTGGGTCTGGCCTGAGTAGCATGTTGAGTGAAAGTGATTGTAGAAGTCACTTTTGTCTCATTCCTGGCCCTCAGAGGGAAGGCTATCAATTTTTTCCCCCTAGTACTGGGGAACTGACTCCAGATCCTTGTGCATTCTTTGCAAGTGCTCTACCACAGAGCCACATCCTTAGCCCCTTTTTAAAATTTTCATCATGAGACAGGGTCTTGCTAAGTTACACAGGATGCCTCTGGCCTTGAACTTGTGATCCTCCTGCCCCTGCCTCCCAGGTCACTGGAATCACAGGCCTACGTCACCATGCCCAATGCGGCTTTCAATATTTTACCATCCAGAAAGAAAGCTGCTGTGGAAATTGTTACCTGGGAGATGTGGGGAGTGTGGGTCCATGAATCTGGCAGCCAAATCTTGGCCCTTGTATTCAGGGCATAAAAGAATGTATACCCACCACAGAAGTTATAGTAGAGAATATTGTTGTTGTTAGGTGCCTTTAAGTTGTGTCAGACTCATAGTGACCCTCATAGGGTTTTCAATGGCTGATTGTTTTGGGATTGCCTTGGAAGTGGGTTGCCACGTCCTTCTCCCATTTTTGCAGTGCTAGGAATCGAACTTGGGACCTCAGAGACTACAGAGTGGCACTCTACCAACTCAGCTAAATCCCAGCCCCAGTAGAGAATATAGAAAAGGCTTATTAAAGATAGCATGCCTTTACGGAATAATCACAGGGAAAACTGAGGCACCTGGAGAAACTAAGGTAGTTCTAGAAAGGAAATTGGAAAGAAACTGTATTCCCAGGGTGACTCTACACAGGCTGTTTCTACTCCCCAGGAGAATGTAAAGAAGCCAGAGAAAACAGAAGGGAGAAGCAGGCTTTTAGAAGGAAACGTGCCTTGGAGGCAGAGAAGATGGCAGCTCAGAGAAGGGAGAGGAGTGCCTGTGGTTGTTGGAGAGAAAATAGAAGAGTGAAAGGCCAAGAGCACAGAGAAAGAAAGACGAGGGCATCAATAGCTTGGATTAGGGCATGGGAGCCATTGGAAAATGTCCTCCCAATGTCCTTCATCTATGGTGGCTGAAAGGCAGGGGCCATTTTTAGCCCCCTTTCCTCCACATTGCCTGCGAATGGCTAAGTTAGCTACCTCACAAAATCATCCCTACATCCCTTCCCCACGCCCCATTTCGTCTTTATGTAGCACTCTGTTTACATAAAATTCTCTCAGGTTTGCTAAAATCGTGTTTAATTTGTTTTCATTTTTGTTAGAGAGAAACTGGTCTCTGACTTTCCCGTTCTTATAATAGCCTTTTCAGGTTGTAATGATCATTGGTATTTCTGTCTTAATAGAGAAGCTAAACATTTCCGTATGTATGAGCCATTTCTGGGTTGGGGTGTGGCTTGGTGATAGAATGCTTGCCTAGCAGGCGTTAAGCCCTGGGCTCTATCCCCAGCCCTGAAAAAAAAAAAAAAAGAAAAAAGAAAAAATGAAATAAAAGCCATTCCTGACTCCTTTTCCCCTGTGAATTGCCCATTTGTGTCCTTTGTCCATTTCTGCTTTTGTTTTTCTTTATCTAATTTAAGTGCTCTTCATGCATTGAGGAAATCCATCACGTTTTATCTCACCTGACTGTTAAGTATATTCCCGCTGGTTTTTAATTTATCCTCTGATTTTATTTATGGTATGTTTTTCTTACTTTGCAGAGCACACAATTTTTTTATATAGTCAGAAATTTCCAGTTTCTCATGACTTCTGGATTCGGAGTCTTGCAGATTATAAAAAATATTCCCTTTTTCATATTCCCGTGAGGCAGGTTAGTTTAGGCATTAGCAGGCAATATGGAGGAAAAGGGGATTGAAGTGGACTCCTGCCGTTCAGCCATGATGAAGCCATCTGCATCTCTGAGGACACTGGGAGGATGTTTTCTAATGGGCCCCATACCCTCATCCAGCATTGATGGCTGCCTGGAGGTGAGCAGAGGTAGACTATTCCGAGACTTCCAGGTATGGGACCCTCGTCCTGAAAATATTGGGCAGGTCCATTAAACCCCAGGTCCAGGATTTGTCTCCCTACCCTTAAGTCACAAATTTCATTATAAAAATCACATTTGACCTAAGACCTAGGCAATGTTGTTAGGTGCCTTTGAGTCGGTATCCATAGCAACCCTCATAGGGTTTTCAATGGCTGAGTGTTTTGGGATTGCCTTGGGAGTGGATTGCCAGGTCCTTCTCCCATTTTTGCGGTGCTGAGAATTGAACTCAGGACCTCAGAGACTGCAGAGCAGTGCTCTACCAATTGAGCTAAATCCCAGCCCAAGACCTAGGCAATAGCTCTTCTCTATTGCCCACCTTCACATCCTGGAAGTGTGCTGTTCTTTAAAGAGTCTATCTGTATTCTCTACTATAACTCATGTGTTGGGCATAAATTCTTTCATATGCCAAATACAAGGACTGAGGTTCTGCGGTTTTCCTGGTGGTGTCTGGCTTCCGACCTGCCAACCTACCTGTTAACCTGTTACTTTTTGAGACAGGGTCTTGCTAAATTACACAGACTGCCTCTGGTCTTGAACTTGCGATCCTCCCACCTTTGCCTCCCAAGCCACTGGGATTACAGGTGTGCACCACCGTGCTGGGTCCTCCTGGTAACACTTCTATGGCTTTGTTTGTGAATATTTAAGTCTTTGATTACTAGAATTAGTTTTGGTAGAAGAGCACAGTACATTTTTGCTAATCCAGAGTGACTTACAGTAAACCACCTGTACAACTTAGAAGTCAGTCCTTCCAGGCAGGAAGGGGCCTGTCCTTACCACTCTGAACCAACCTCTCAAGACAGCAACACTATGCAGACATGTCTTCTGCTTCTGAAGCTCTTCTCGAGCACCTCCTTGTGTCAGGCATTTGTAGGGTGCTAAGGAGCAGGCGGGCTGGGATTTAGCTCAGTTGGTGGAGCGCTGCGCTGCAGTCTCTGAGGTCCCGAGTTCAATTCCCAGCACCACAAAAATGGGAGAAGGACCTGGCAATCCACTCCCAAGGCAATCCCGAAACAGTTAACTATTGAAAACCCTATGAGGGTCCCTATGAATCGGATACCTACTCCACGGCACCTAACAACAACAACAACAAGGAGCAGGCAGAGAACTGGCCAGGCTCACCTGGCGAGCTCTGGGTTCTGGGGCAGGGCCCTCTGCCCCTAGCAGGAGGATGTTTGCTCAGTGCCCTTGAGGGTTCCAGGAAAGGCATCCAGGGCATGCAGCACAGTGAGAGGCCAGAACCACAAGAGGCCCCATGTGCTCAGACACCCCAGAGAGACCAGGGCTATTTGTGGGGTTATTTCTGCAGCCAAGGCTTCCGGAATGGACACCAGAGCAGGGAGCTCCTCAGAAGGCTGTTGGCTGGTTTGCCGCCAACACCAGCAAGGACTTGCTCTGAGTTCTCTGTGCCGGGATCCCCGGCTGGAAGCACAGGGGCTCTGACTGACTGTGCTGCTATGGGAGGTTGGTGCCCCTCTGGGTTAGTAACCAGGGGCCTGGGGGCTTGCGTTTGCTGTGCTTGAAGTCCTGTGCTCCCTGGAGATGTTAATCTCTTGGGGAAGGGTTAACTGTCCTGGAGCTGTGGGATGGGTGGAGGGTCAGGCCCAGTGGGGGGCTCCTGAGGTCTGCTGCCCTCCTAGGTCCCCTTGGCTTATCCTGGGAAGCAAGTGCTTCTTTGACACTGGGAAGAGGACTGCATGGCACATTTTTCATTCCAGTGGAATGCTAATGTTGGGTGGTGAAAGTGCATTCATTATTCAGATACCACGTCCTGTCTGGCAGCCTCCCTGGCCTGGGACTGGCTAGGGGCTCTGCAGAGCGGCAGGTGATAGCCCAGGTGATAGACCATCCCCAGCACCTGGCTGCCCAGGCTCCTGCCTGAGCCATCCTAGCCGAGTGGGGACATTGGCTCATGGCCAGCCTTCTCACACCCTGCTGAGTCTCACCTGCCCTTTGGCCTGGAACAAGATCCTGGGAGACCCTGTGTGGATGAGAAGGAAGGATTCCAGGCTCTGAAAGGTGACTGCTCACTTTAAAAAGAAGTGTCCGGGCCCCAGAAGGACCTTGCAGGTCAGTTACTGAGTGTGCTGTCCCCCCACCTGCCTCTTCTCATTGCCTTCCAGTTCCATTGCTGACTTCTTTCAGGAGGCCTGGCGCCAAAACCCAGCATTTATTCCCCTGGCAGTCTCCTGCTGCAAGTGCATCTGTTTTAATGGAAACAGATAAAGCCCTGGGCCCAGGGTGGGTCTGCGCAAAGGGGAGGGGTGGAAATGGCATCGGAGACAGCCTTCTGTGGAGATGCTGCAGGGCTGTGCCGAGAAAATGTATTTCTGGGATCTTGGGAAAGATTCTATTATGACTCAAATCGTTTTACTCTTTAAAAAAAAAAAAAAAAAAAACTAGATCACATTAGTTTGAAAGACTGCAAGACTGGAAGTGTGGCAGAGAGACTAACAGAGCCCTGTGTAATGAAACATCAAGGAGCCGGACAGAGGTCCCAGAAAGGGGGCTGTGATGTGGGATTTGCGTGTGGGAATAGTGGTGTTCTTGTCTGGTTTCCTATTTCTTTCCAGCAGGATTCTTAGAGAGACCGTGAGCAATAGTACCCTCGGGAATGATTTGGCAACAGCTCAGAAAAAACCCTTTGTGGGATTTCCATGAGGTAGATCTCAGGAATATCAGGGCATTATTCTGAAGTTTTCAGAAATTCATTAAGAACCCTGTGTTGTTGTTAGATGCTGTCAAGTCATGTCCAACTCATAGCGACTCTCATAGGGTTTTCAATGGCTGATTGTTTCTGGATTGCCTCGGGAGTGGGTTGCCACATCCTTCTCTCATATTTGCAGTGCTGGGAATCGAATTCAGGACCTCAGAGACTACAGAGTGGCGTTCTACCAACTGAGCTAAATCCCAGGCCAGGAACCCTATGTTGTTGTTAGGTACCGTCGAGTCATGTCCAACTCATAGTGACCCTTATAGGGTTTTCAATGGCTGATTGCTTCGGGATTGGAGTGGATTGCCACATTCTTCTCCCATATCTGCGGTGCTGGGAATCAAATTCAGGACCTCAGAGACTGCAGAGCAGCACTCCACCAACTGAGCTAAATCCCAGCCCAAGAACCCTATAGAGACTCTAAATTTTCCTAATTAAGTTTTAAAGCAACTCCTTTTATTGCTTTAAAATCATTGAACACTACATTACGGTACTGTGAAATAAAACTGTACTAACTGGGTGATAATATATTCATTTCTTTGGGTCTGCTTAAATGCATTTGAACCTTGCAACCTACAGGACAAGCTGGCACAGGAAGTGACGGGAGGAAAGTGAGGTAACGCAGGAAGTTCATTGTGTGGGTGCGGGTGAAAACGCACATAACTCTCCATGGGTTGACAGAAACCTTAATGAAGTCCCTGCCCTACGGAGCTTCGGAGTGCACAGGCATGAAGTGCGCTGCGCAGGAGAATTAGGATAAGACAGATAATGTGGCATAAACTGGAGTCTGCAATAAGACGGGAGAATAGGATTAGCGCAGAGCTTGGCCAAGAGGGTAACACCAGCCCTCACAGAGAATTTTGGCCTTTATTTAATTTTTAAAGAGATATTTCTTGTAGATGCATGCTGCTGCCTCTGGTTCCCAAGGATTACAATGAATCATTTAGTATACCATGCCACATACCGGGTTGCCAGCCAAAAAGAAGCATTGTATTTCTTTTCTCTCTATTTTTTTTTTTAAAGCTTGAAGGTGATAAGAACTTGCTTTCTCCATAGTTCAGAAATACTTTTGGAGTTTGGGGGTTCCCTTCTAAATCGATTTACCCACGTCGAGGGTTGATTTTAGCGGAGATAATCACAAGAACCATTTTTGATGTTTTGGTTGGCAGCGCTTTTATGACACTCATTAGCATAGATCAACCACAGACACCCAGCTGCTTGTTGTGGGAGAAGAGACGCCCCGCCTCCAGTAAACTCTCCACTCTTGTCATTGTCCTAAGACACACCTGTCCTTCCACCCCCCAGTCCTCTTGTTCTTTAGTCTCACACCGCTTTGCCACTGCTTTGTGGATAAGCACACGTGCTTGGGCTCTGTCTGGATCTTACCAACCGCATCTGGTTTGCACCGGGCCATGCGGTCCAGGACAGGGCCCGTCTCTCTCAGGCCCTCTGTTCTCAACACAGAGCCCCCCATTGGGCTTTGGGTGTGTGGAGCCCTACAGCTTATAAGGAGCAACGACTCACTCCGCTGCTTCCCACAAAGCCCGCTGGCTGTGAGCTTGCGCTGTGGTGGGGGAGGCTGCTCTTGGCGCCCGGTGCAGAGCTGAGTGCAGATTCTCTGGGACTCCACAGACTCTGGGATTCACAGACCCACGGCGGCTAAGGGGAGCTGCCATGCTTGGAATTAGAGGAGAAGTCCTTGGTCCCCCGTGCCCTGACTGCTGCCACTAGACTTTCTTCCCTCCTTTCTTGCAAAGCCCTGATCCACCTGCCCCTTCCCTCTGGACGCTGGCCCTGTTCTCGCCCCAGGCAGGCCCCACCTAGCACAGCTCCATAGCTCTGTTGCCCCATCTTTTGGCCTCTCTGTTGTCTGACCACTTCATTTTCACTCTTCTCCCCGCCCCTCCACTCTTGGCTCTGAGTTTCTCGAAGAAGAACTTGTGTTCACACTGCGCTGAGCCCTTCACCAAGAGCTGCACAGCTCCTGGTCTTCCTCACTCGGAGCTTCCAAGCATGGCTGTCTTGGTCTCCATCTTTCCCCTCTTTCCTCCACGGGCTGAATCCTGAGAATCTGGCACCCCCAACTACCCCCATACACACCCTGCATGGTGCCCTCTCCGTAAGTTTAACAGAACCCAGAAGGATAATGGGAAGCCATTCCCCTGGTGAGATTGTTGTTGTTGTTGGGTGCCATTGAGTTGGGTCCAACTCATAGTGACCTTAAGTACAACAGAATGAAACACTCCCCAACTCTGTGCCATGCACACGATCATTTTATGTTTGAGCCTATTGCTGTAGTCACTATGTTCCTTCTCAGCAAATGGAGGTCCCAGGGGCTTTACTCCTTTCCCATCATTAAGGTCGACTGTACTTTGAGGAGGCAACTCTTCCCCAGTCAGCTCCTGAATACCTTCCAGCCTGGAGGGCTCATTTTCTGGTACTGTATTTGTCAGTGCTTCCCTGCTAGTCATAGTTTTCAATGGCTAATTGTTTTGGGAGTGGGCTGCCAGGTCATTCTCCATAGTCTGTCTTAGCCTGGAAGCTCAGCTGAAACCTGTCTGCCGTGGGTGGCCCTCCTGTTATCTGAGATACTGGTGGCATGGCTTTCAGCGTCACAGCAGCACGCAAGACCCTACAGCATGACAAACTGACAGACACATGGTGAGATTACTCTGGCAAAATTTGAGATTAATCAAAAGGAAGATTATCTGAGTGGGCCTGACCTAATCAAGTGAGCCCTGGGAGGGGCCGGAAACATTCCATGTGATATTTCTTTGTGAAGAAGAATGGACAGCGAGACCTTGCGTGGTGGCGCATGCCTGTAATCCTAGTGACTTGGAAGGCAGAGGCAAGAGATTGCAAGTTTCAGGCCAGAGGAGACTGTGTAACTTAGCAAGACACTGTCTCATGATAAAAAATAAAAAACGGGCTGGGAGTGGTAGAGCCAGAAGCCCTAGATTCACCCTCCCCCTAGAAGTACAAAAAAAAAAATGAAAAAAAAAAAAAAGAAGGAAAGAAAGAAAAGGAAAGAAAGAAAGAAAAAGAAAGGAAGGAAGGAAGAAAGAAAGGAAAGAAAGAAGGAAAGATAGGAAAGAAAAAAGGAAGGAAGGAACGACGGGAAGAAGGAAGGAATGAAGGAAAGAAAGAAAGAAAGAAAGAAAGAAACAAAGAAAGAAACAAAGAAACAAAGAAAGGAAAGGAAGGAAGAGAAAAAGAAAGAAAAATCGATGGTCAAGATGGAGGGGCCAAAGGACCTGAGCAGAGTGCCCAGGTGCTACAGACATCCCCTGTCACACTCTGACTAAGAAAACAGGGATCTCAGTCCTAGGCTGGCAATGAATTGGATTCTTCCTGCCACCAATCCAAGAGAGCTTGGAGGAGGCCCTGAGCCCCAGATGAGGGGCGTCACCAGCTGACAGCTTGATCCCAGCTCTGCAAGACCTTAGGGCTGAGTCCTGTGGGCTTCTGCTGCCGAGCACCACGTGGTCATCTGTGACCTAGCATCTCCCAGCCCTGGTCCGTGGCAGGGCTCTCCCTGGCTTCTCCCCCCATCACCCCCAGCTGAAAGCTATCCTCCCGTTGGCCCCTGTCAGACAGCACCATTTGCTGCTTCTGTCCTGGATTATTTCCATCACATCCAAGCCTGCTCCACCTTAAAATTCCCCTTCCCTGGTCACTGCTCCCTCCAAGGCAGGACCCTGGTTCTCTGCTTCCCTGGTGGCTCCTGCCACCTGCGCCTGGTCCCTGTCTTCTCCGTGTGCTCAGTCTGGCGTTTGCTGTGCCAGGCTCAGCAGTGCAGCAGCCCTCTGTCCTTGCCTCGCTCAATCTCACAGCCACGTTGCAGGCAGAGCCCCCACGCTTCTGGCTCAGAGGCCCCTTCTGCGGCTTCCCTTGGCTTCCCTGCCGTGCCTTTCCAGGCTGCTTCTCCCTCTCCTCAGGATCTTGGCCCTTCCCTAGCATCCTTCCGGGGAGGGGCCCTCTTATGGTTGCGTGGCTGTCACTATCCCCTTCATGCCTGGGACTCGCCAGTGTGTCCCGCCTCCCTGGGCTCTCTGAGCTGTACACGGCGCAGCTGGTGACCCACTCAGTGCCATCAGGGTTTGGGTGACGCACACCTCAGCCTCCATGTGTCCAACTGGAAATTCCATGTCCTCCCACCCTGCCCACCTCTCCCCAGCCTCCGTCTCCCTGGGAAACGAGAGGTCACACTTACTTCCTCCATTCCCGTCTTTCCCTCCTGGGCTCTGTCTCGGAGTCCTCCCCATTCTGCCTCCTGAGCAGACGGCTAGCTGGCCTCTGCCTCTGCTTTTGCTGCTTGCTGCCCACACCACACATGAGCAAAAGGGCTTGTCTTAAAAGGCTGGCACCTCTAGTCATCTCTGCTGCTACCTACTCCCCAGCCCTGACCCCACGGTCTTTCAGGTCCTCAGCCCTGCCAAGGTCTTCCCTGGGTCTAGCCCTTCTGCCTGCAGTGTGGCCTGCAGCCCGGAACACCCTCCACCTTCTCTTTGCTGGCCGCCAGCTTCTCCCCTCTCAGCTGGCTCTTTAGAAAGCCTGGCCTCTGGCTCTTGTCCAGCAGGGCTGCCTGGGACCCTTTATCTCCCCCTCGGGGTTCCATCATCAGACTTCCTACAACTTGAATGTAGTTGCTCATTTATCTTTCCTGTCCCTGGACGGACACTTCCTTTCCTGTGGGTGAGCACTCCGTCCACTCTCTGCTTGGCTCTAGCCTTCACCACAGGGCCGGCACACAGGGGTCCTCAAGGAACATTGTTGTTGTTGTTGTTGTTGTTGTGTGCCATCGAGTCGAGTCCAACTCATAGCAACCCTCATAGGGTTTTCAATGGCTGACTGTTTCGGGATTGCCTTGGGAGTGGGTTGCCACGTCCTTCTCCCATTTGGCGGTGCTGGGAATTGAACTCAGGACCTCAGAGACTGCAGAGCAGTGCTCTACCAACTGAGCTAAATCCCAGCCCTCAGGGAACATTAGTTGGCAAAAAAAAAAAAAAAAAAAAAAAAAAAAAAGAGCAGCATCAATTTTTCGCTGTCTTTCAAGCACAGATACTCCCTGTAATCCACTCAGTAGCCCCATCACCTGGGTCCCAGATCCCGGTTAATTAAGAAGTGAAGACACTGGGGCTGAGCATGCAGATGGATAGAACGCTTGTCTAGCAGGCTCCAGGCCTTGGGTTCAACCCCCAGCCCTGCACATTTTTTTAAAAAAAGGCAAATGAATAAAATGTGAAGAAACTGAATTGGAAATGTCATCCAATAACTTACCAGAAGTCATCCCTTCGGTCACTGTCGGAGCTGAGATCTGAACCCACTGTTCATCCTATTCTAGGCTGGGACCTGTGTCCGCTCCTAGGACCACTGTGGGAAATGATAACTAATGGCACAGAGCAGTTTGAAAATGCACAGAGCCACGTAAAGGGACACGTCTTCGGCGTGGCTGTTAACGTGGTCGGGAAGAGTGGAGCAGTGATTGGATGTTTGCAGTGGCTGCAGAGCCGGTGGCGAGGTGGCATTAGGTGCGTTTGCTTGCAGGAGTGTCTGTTCGTTTTCAAAACAACAGAGGAGGCCTCTGGGGCTTTTGCTGAGGAACGTGGCCGCAGACCACAGCAAAGCCTGCCGAGCCTCTGCTTCCCGCTCCGTGGAGAGGTTTGCACAGGAGTGGACGGCTTCTCTCTCATCCCTTTGTTTTCTGTTTCCAATTTGTTCAAACGCAGGGAGCTTTGAAGGAAAGGCCTTCCGCTCCGTCAGTGCAGGGCCTGGGACGGCTGAGTGTGGAGAAACTTCAAGGTTTTGCCGGACACGTGCAGATTTCCCACACACTGGCAGTGAAGGGCTTGAAGAAGGAAGCAGGGCTCGATGCTCCTCCACGTGCGTGGGTTCCTGTTTGTAGGCAGACTGATGGCAAATGGACTGGTGTATGAGCTTGAAAGGACATACATTAAACCTGGGGTCTAGAGTCTTATTCCTAAACTCATACCGAAGTCAGCACAGAAGGGTCTTCATTTCAATATTTATGGGATGCCTTGCAGAGGCGGGGTGTGCAAAGAGCACTCGGCAGACGCGCTGCTCAGGAGAGAGGGAGGCTGCCGTGGTTTCGATCGGTGGCTTTCCCTGCACTGCTAAAGGCAACCCCTTTCCTTCCTGGTCTACGTATTTTCACATGGATTGTCTCATGTAGGGTGGGGGTTAGCTCAGATGGTAGAGCGCTGCTCTGCATTCTTTGAGGCCCTGAGTTCGATTCCTAGCACTGAAAAAATGGGAGAAGGACGTGGTGATCCACTCCCAAAGCAACCCCCAAACAATCAGCCATTGAAAACCCCATGAGTTGATGGATGCAGTGGTGCACGCCTGCAATCCCAGAGGCTCAGGAGGCAGAGGCAAGAGGATCACAAGTTCGAGACCAGAGGCAGTCTGCATAACTTAGTGAGACCCTGTCTCAAAAAGTAAAAAGAAAAAATGGGCTGAGCATGCAGCTCAGTGGTCCAGCACTTGCAGAGCATGCAGGCGCGAGGCCCTGGGTTCAAACCCCAGTACCACACACACACACACACACAAAAACCCATGAGTAGCAGAGAAGCAGTGACATGGTGCCAGGCATGGCACAGTGTCAGGGAGTGTTTTGTTCAACTCGATGGCACCTGACAACAACAATCTCATGTCATTGTCCCTGACAACCGCTGGGGAAGTGACTGTGATTGTGTTGGGGAGAGAAATGGCTTCCTTCTGCCTTTCTGGGTCCTTTGGCTGGACTACACGTTGAACTGGCAAAAGACAGATGAGCAGGCAAAGACCCATTCCGGTAACATAAGGGTTCCCTCAGAGCGCGAGACAGAAGCTTATCTGGCAGAAAGGCACGGGTGGGGGCTTGGGGTGGGGTGGGGCCTAGCATGGGAAGGGCAGGTGCATAGTGATTAAAGGCGCGTCTCCTCTCTCAGATAAAGACTCTGTATCCAGTGATCACAGCTGCCCAGACTTGCCCTTTCCTGATGCAGACATTTTTACCACAGCTTTTCCTGAGTCTGCAGTTTCTCAGAGCAGCCAGCTCACCCACCGCTGGCCGAAGCACACCTGGGCTGTGCTGTTCTTGTCTCCGATGGCCATAGGCTGAGGGTCTCAGCCTGGGCCTAAACCTCTGTGTCTCTGTCGCAGATAGGAAGGCAGCTCCAGGAGGTCAGACCCTTCCTGCTGTGGTGCACTTTTGGCGAGTGGCAAGTCGTGGTCATTCTTGCGCCCAGGTAAGCCCTAGGGGAACCGAGGCAGCCCTGCCCACGTGGGCTGCCGGTTTCTGTTTCCTGGGGGCTCCAGGCCCATTCTGTCACCTGTCGAGTGAGCAGGGAGCGTGTGGCCGCTGCATGGTGACCTGGGGCCTGGGTTGGGCTGCTCGCTGCCCTGTTGTGGGAAGAGCTCTCCCCCCCAGCGGCACCTGGACCTGTCAGGGGCTCTGTCTGTCCTTAACAGCAGCCAGCAGGGGTGGCAAGAAGGGGGTTGCTTCGCGGTGTGGTCTTTGCCACTTCCCGTGGCATAAACCCTCCCACCATATGCGGTGTCCAGTTACCAAAGGGATGCCCCGGAAGCCGTGCACGCAAGAGTCTTCGCCCCCCGCTCTGCCCCGCGGCGTCCTGCGCATGACCCCGAGGCACCGAAGGTGAGGTGGTTGGCATTTGGTGGGTCACAGAAGGAGATGCGCAGAGAGCCTGCCGGCCTCGCTGGGGCGCTCTGGCAGGCTGTGCTGTCTGGACATTGTGACCCTCAGGTGGGTTTCGGGGCTCTCAGCAGCAGGCTAGAGCACCGGTGTCTGAACCATGCACGGGATGCCCACTAACACTGACCGTGACTCCAGAATCCACAATAATCCTGCCCCAAGAAAGGGCCAGGGGCCACTGATGGATTATCTTGCGCAGATGACTCTGTGCCTGTTTGACAGCTGAGGTTGTCACATCAGCAAGGCCACGTGGGCTCCCTTGCATGCACAGGTAGCAAGGAGCAGAGGCACAGTTTCCTGCTGAGGTGTCTGGCCCTGTTGCAGCTCATGCCATGTGTGGACAGGAGTGAGTCTGTTAGGAGTGTGTCTCTTACCGCCTGTGTGGTCAGGGGGCTTGGGTCCTGGGCCGACGCTCTGGGCTGAGGGAGGAAGACCGCGCAGAGCATTGGTAATGGATGCCCATCCTGGGCAGATGCCTGGCCTCTGAACTGTGCTTACACACTGCCAAAGCGGGTGGGGTGGCCAGACAGATCCCTCTGGATCCGGCAAGCTGGCAGATGCCGGCTAAGCATGCAGATAGCCCCTCTAGGCCCTTCTGGGCTGTGCCAACAAAGCCCCGTGAACCAACATGGGCAGGCAGCTGGTGAACTTGTGGCTTCCTCTGGGCAGCCTGTCCTGCCGGGATGGAGGGGACAGAACCCCTCGGCACCTCTGCTGGAGGGCGACCACTTGGGGTCTTCAGCTGCCAGGAATGAGTACTTGGAAGAAGGGTTTGCTTTCTGGTTCCAAGGACCTTCCAGTCACACGTGGGAGGGACCTCCCTAATTCAGCTTCCAGTGGGGGGTTCTTTTGCACTTCCCTTCCAAATTTGTACCTCTCCTCTCTCCCTGGCATTCCTGTGTGGAGGTGTTGATGGGTGCTTAGCAGGTCACCTCAGGCAGAGAGGCCTGGCAGGTGTGGAGGTGGGGGTGGCGGCCCCCTCCAGTGCCAGGCACACATCTCTGCCTGCTGTTCCCTGGGCTGTGTTCCTGCCTTTCTCTGGCTTGGAACACACACATTGTTTCTCTGAGAGTCCCCTTGTTTAATGTGCAGCTGCGGTTCTAGGAGGTGACATTGCTTGATCACATCCAAGCCTCACTGGGCTGCAGGCATTCCTGTTCCTCACGGTGCAGAGAGCAAATATTTGCCTTCATTTTGGTCATCAGGGCTACTGAAATTCCACAGTCCTGCAACCTGATTCGCTGAGCAAATTGTAACGAATTCAGCAGAAACTTGGGTAGCAATGATACAATGTAATTGCCGCCGTTTCCCTCCCACCCTCGCCTGGCCTGCGTTAGCTGCGGAATTCCAGCCAGCTCCCATCTTTGCAGCTACATCACGGTGGAGGTATGCAAGCCTCGCACATGCTCCGGTGAAATGCGTGCTGAATTTTCATCATGCTACCAGGAGCAGAGGCAGGCAGCGCTGCCATTAAGATTAATTAGAGGGTGAGGCCCCACACTTGGGAGCCTGCGGCAGGCTATGAATTATATTCTTAGTGTACTTTTCAAGGATTCTCTCTTCCAGAACATCTCCTGATTTTTTTTCTTAGCCATTCTGATACTTTCAACTGAACATACTGACTCAATTTTTGGTCCATTCTGAACACCTCTCTGAGAGAAGCCAGGGCAAAGCCAGCCATGGGAGTTGGAGGGATATATCATGCTGTGCCTTTATTTTCCTGTGGGGGAGTAGGTTCTCCCAATGGTTAAGGATGCCTATGAATATGGGCTCTCTATGACCCATAGGTTCCTGTTTTTGTGAGACCTCTAAGCTGAGGTTGCTTTCCATGTTTTGAAGTGATTGAAAAAAAGAAAGAAAGAAAGAAAGAAAGAAAGAAAGAAAGAAAGTGTTAAGTGCTATGGGAAGATGATACAAAATTCACATTTTGACCTCCAGAAATGAAATTTAGAGGAACATGGCCATGCCCATTTATTTACAAAGTGCCCCTGGTACCTCTCTTGCCACAGGGGCAGAGTGGAATAGTTGTGATGGAGACAATCCTGTGGTTATACTCTCTGGCCCTGTGAGAAAACATTTGCCAACCCCTGGGACACAAGAGCGGGTGCCTCCACTGAGGTGGCCCTGGCCCCTTGGACAGCACCGAAGAACTGCTGCGCTGGCATCTCTTACTCAGTACCGTTATGTTTTTGGTGATGACCATGGGCGAGGTCACTCTGCTTTGGGACCTGTGCCCTCCATTGGCATTGATTGCCTCTGAGAGGCAGGGCGGGTGCGATGCCAGGTTTTGCGGTGGGGGAGGAGCGCAGGACCGTGTCAAGAGCTGCAGCCTCTGGGCCTCCAACCATGCGCCAAGCCCGGTGGCAGCTGATTATTTGCCATTTATCACTGTGCCTTGAACGTTTAGCAAAGTGAAAAATAGTTTGCCAATGAAGTAAAGTGGAAAATTAATTTCAGTTCCCCTCCTCTTGCAAGTAAATGCCGAAATTAAAAATGAAGGCTGGGATCACTGGCGGGTTTTCGGCTTCGGCTGAATCTTATCCACTTAAAAATTGGGCAAGGCCTGCTTATTTTTTTTTTTTTTTCTGAAAATAATTCTTGCTGGCTACTGAGAACAATCTAGTGAGAAGGGAAATATTCCCTTTATGTGTGGCTTTGCTCAGAGAACAAACAGAAGGTGGTTGGGGGAAAACAGTGGGGTGATTGTATAGAGATGATGTTTCTTGTGAAGAGAAAATACCGTGCATTGAAAATATGCCACCTTCAGAGAGCCTAATTTCTTCTGAGCTGGCTGCGGTGAGGGGAGCCAGCAAAGGCCGAGTGCTTCAACAAGCCAAATACCATGCTGTTTGCCAGGGTGTCTAGCTTTGCCTTGTCCATTTTAAATAACGGGATGTGGCCTATTCTCTGACACTTCAGAGGGTCTCGTTTTGGCGGAATTTCCACCAAGTATTCTGAGCGAGGGATGGGATTTAGCTCAGTTGGTAGAGTGCTGTGCTACAGTCTCTGAGGTCCCGAGTTCAATTCCCAGCACCGCAAAAATGGGAGAAGGACCTGGCAATCCACTCCCAAGGCAATTCCAAAACAGTCAGCCATTGAAAACCCTATGAGGGTCGCTATGAGTCGGATACCGACTCGACGGCACCTAACAACAACAACGATCTGAGCTAGGCCAGTGTTGTTAAGCACTGGGAACAGTGTTCCCGACCTGCTGCCAAAAGCAAGCCAACTCTGCCTAAGCGGTTATGTAAACTGTCCTGAGGTGACCAGTTGGCTCTGCTGCAGTGCGAGTATGGCTCCCAGAAGACCCTGCATTTCCTAGATGTGACAGTGTTTGGGTCATAGGCCGGGGTCCTCTGGAAAGGATTACCGCCTTGCCACTGACCACATACCTGAAGGAGCTGGACTCGTCACCATGAGAGCTGCTTGTTGCAGAGCAAGCCCACCTCTTGTGCTCACTCTTCCTCCCGGGCTTACTGCCATCCAGTCTCTGCTGTGAGTTGAAGTAACCCAGGTCCTTACCAGCGCCTTCCTCTGGGACTGCCCAGCTGCTGGAACCCTGAGCCAAAACAAACCTCTTTTCTTTATACATTTCCCAGTCTTAGGTATTTTGTGACAGCAACAGAAAATAGACTGTGACAGCATTTGGTTTTTAAGCCAGGGGCTGCTGCTTAGATGCAGCAGACTCGATCTAACTTCTCTGGTGCCCGGCCTGAGGTGAGCCCCATGGGCACGCACCAGGAGCAACAGTTATCAGGGGCTCTGCGGGCACAAGGCAGAGGCACGAGGCAGTACTCAGGTCAGGCCTCGTTAGGATGCTCAGGGGAGTCTTGAGAGGCCAGGAGCCAGCACCAGCTAGGGGAGGGAGGAGGGGAATGAGTGCATGCAGAAGGAACCAAGTGTGAGGGCAGGTGGCCTGCAGCCATTCTGGAGGGCTGCACAGCGCATCAGTGGGATGAGGCTCTCCAGCTAGGCAGGGATCAGATCACAAGGAGTCTAACACGCTGTGCTTTGGGGTTTGGATTTCAGGGGGCGGGGATGGCCCTGCAGCTCAGGAGCGACTCCAAGTGTCACTGTAAGAGGCCTGCGGTGAGCAGAGGGCCTTCCCCTGCTGGCTGAGAAGTGAGGAACCTGCTACCGAATGGACGGGGGCTGGGATTTAGCTCAGTTGGTAGAGCGCCGCTCTGCAGTCTCTAAGGTCCTGAGTTTGATTCCCAGCACTGCAAAAAAATGGGAGAAGGACGTGGCAACCCACTCCCAAGGCAATCCTGAAACAATCAGCCATTGAAAACCCTATGACAGTCACTATGAGTCAGACACAATGGCACTTAACAACAACTGAATGGGCATGAGGGCCTTGTCCTCATGACAACAGAAGGAATCACTGTGACTGAGAACGGACTCTTGGGCAGTTTTCCCTGGACAGAAGCAGGGCTGAGGAAGGGGAATAGCACAGGTGCTGAGAGATTCCAGCCACCTGCCAGCCGAGACAGGAGCAGGGGTTTTACTGGGTTCTTGGCGGAGAGTGGACTTAGACGCAAAGATGACTTTAAACCATTTCTTCTTCATGGTCCAAAGGGGCTTTCCATGGGAGAGACAGATGGACGCCTAGCTTCCCCTGAGAGACACCCTGGCACTGCTCTGTGCCTGGCGGGGTTTGTCCCTTGTGTAAGGCAGGGGGATGAGGCACAGGCACACTCCACAGGTCGGTGACAAGGGAGGAGAGAAACTGAACGGGCGACAAGCGTCAGGGACTAAAGTCGCGAGGACCTATTGTCTCTGGTCCCAGGACTGCTTCAGGGGGGTGGCAGCAGATGTCATTGACGAAAGGGAAGTGGAGCGTCTGTCTATACAGCGAGCTTTCGAGGGCCCTGTGTGCGGATGTTGCTCCTTGGCAGTGGACGCTCTTTCTAATGGAGCATCAGGATGTGTGCAGAACATCTTTGCTGCTTGCTTTGAAAATCCAAGATGGCAGATAATCGCAGTGACACTGAAAATAGGGGACAGCAGTGGAGCGCATCTCTGAGCTGTGAGGACAAGGGTGGCCATAAACAACCATCCACTGTGCCGGGAATATTGGCCACATGTTGTTGTTGTTAGGTGCTATGGAGTCGGGTCTGACTCATAGGGACCCTCTGTACAACAGAACAAAACCCTCCCCAACACTGTGCTGTGTTAGTGCTCCTCTGCAATTCATAGGGTTTTCGATGGCAGATTGTTTCAGGGTTGCTTTGGGAGTGGGCTGCAGGTCCTTCTCCTGATTTTACGGTGCTAGGGATTGAACCCAGGGCCTCAGGGAGCATAGAGCTGCATTCCACTAACTGAGCTAAACTCCAGCCCATTGGCCACATAGCAGCCAGCGTATTGTATTTTTAGGAAAATTTCTGCAGAAATTGCTAAGAAGTGTTTCTAGCTTAAAGGGATGGACTTCAGTGATGTGGAAAAACCACACAGTCAGAGTATCATTTTCTCAGTAACTCCAGCCATGAGATTGTTGCCCTTGGAGATCTCTAATGGCCTGTGCCCCAGGTGGCCTGATCCAGTTCACTCACGTTCACCTGTCACTGCCAGGTGTGGCTTAAGCTGGGTCCTGGGGGTATGAGGTGCACACACAGCCCTGATCCCAGGTCGTCCATGAAGAAGGAAGGGCAGATGAGCAGTGATCAGCACCAGTGTGGCACAGGAGCATCAAACCTGGAAGGCTGGGGGGCGGGTAGCACTCAGGTAGGGCCTCCTTAGATGTCACATTGAAGACGAAGGTGCATCTGACTCATGCCATGGTATTTTCAGTCGCACCATATTGTTGTGAGTGGTGGACATTGAACAAACGAGACAGAAAAAGAATTGATGCTTTTTAATTGTGGTGCTGGAGACGTCTATTGAATACATCATGGACTGCCAAAAGAACCAACAGATCTGTCCTAGAAGAAGTGCAACCACAGTGCTCCTTGGAAGCAAGAATGGCCAGACTGCATCTTACCTATTTCAGACATGTAGTCAGGAGAGATCAATCTCTAGAGAAGGACATCATGTTTGGGAGAGTGGCAGGTCAATGCAAAAGAGGAAAACCCTCCACCAGATGGATTGATACAGTGTCTGCAACAATGGGCTTAAACATAAATAAGATCGTTCACCTGGCACAGAATCGGCCAGTGTTTCGATCTGGTGTACATAGGGATGGCACCTAACCACAACAATAACAACAGGGGCCTCCTTAGGATGCTCAGGGGAGTCTTGAGAGGCCAGGAGCCAGCACCAGCGAGGGGAGGGAGGAGGGGAGAGAGGGCATGCACAAGGAACCGAGTGTAAGGGCAGGTGGCCTGCAGCCATTCTGGAGGGCTGCACGGCGCATCAGTGGGAGAGTCTCAGGGGACGAGGCTCGCCAGGTGCACAGGGATCAGATCACAAGGAGTCTTACATGCTGTGCTTTGGGGTTTGGATTTCATCCCGAAGACAACGAAAAGTCACTGAGGGATTTTTAAGGAGGAGGGAAGTGGGCTTGGTAAGGTTCAAGTGTCTGTCTCAGAAAGATCATCTTGCATGGAGGCTAGAGGCTGGCCTAGTCATCCGGGTAATGAAGCTGTAAGGGAAGACAAGCAAGAGGTGATAATATCAGATGGGGAGAATGCAGTTGGACTTGAACTATAGGAGGGTGAGAAGGCAGCTGAGCAAGGCTGGCAAGAAGAAGTGGGCTCCAGCTGTGACCTGTGAAAACAGGGCGGGTGTGGGAGACGTCACAGGGCTGCTACAGGCACTGCCAGCAGGACTCGGTCACTAGCTGTCAGGGGACAGGAGAGGATGAGGATTGCAGGTTGCTCACTTAACACAGTGTCGGGGAGAGAACCTAGGAGGAGTAGGGAGGAGGCAGGTGGAGGACATTTCCCCCTTTTGCACTTCATCCTCCCCTGATTAGAACAGCAACAACTGCCTGATGTTGACAATTTGGAAACTGGGGGGTGGGAGGGAAAGGAAGAAAGAAAGAAAAAAGAAAGGGAAAGCAAAAGGGAAGAAAGAAAAAGAAAGAAAAGAAGGAAGGAAGGAAAGAAAAGAGGGAGGGAGGGAAAGAAAAAAGAAAAGGAAGGAAGAAAGGGAGGGAGGGAGACGGGAAGAAGACAAAGAAAGAAGAGGAGGAGGAGGAAGAGGAGGGGGAGGAAGAGGAGGAGGAGGAAGAGGAGGAGGAGGAAGAGGAGGAGGAGGAGGAAGAGGAGGAGGAGGAGGAGCAGCAGCAGCAGCAAGAGATTGCCTATTCCCATTACACAGCAGCGAGAAGGAATTCATTGGAGCTACGATTAACTTGGATGAATCTTGGTTAAAACATTAACACGAAAAGCGCAGGGTATTACAATATACCACTATAAACATTTAATAACATGCAAAATGATACGAAATATTGCTTAAAGAACCAGACAAATATATAAGACCTTGGAAGGGATAAACATCAACCTCAAGACGGTGTCTAGCTGAGGAGCGGATATAACTAGGGAAAGGCATGGGAGACTTCAACTATTTTGGTGACATTTCTTTCTCAATCTGGGTTGTATGTGCAATCTGCTATGCGTTAAACCTCTATCTATCTTAAATATTGCATGATTTTTAAGTCATCAAAACTCATCACCTGAGAAATCATTTTACCATATTTTCTGGGAGAAACTCTTCTCTTTTATGCAAAGACTTTGTAGAGACATCTCTGACCCTACAGTACTGCCTGTCAACCAGGCTCTGGGTGCTGGCTTTCCCTCAGGTTCTTTGAGGTCACATTGGGGGTTCACTGAGGTGCCCCTGCTTTTTAGAGATCAAAAAACAGATCCAAGAAGTAGGGTGTCTGAGCTGCCACGGGTGATTAAGGGTCTGAAATCTGTGATTAAACCCTGTGGACATGAACTTGAAGAACATTTTTCCCCTGAATAACCATTCGTTTCTCTGCCCGGAGCCCGGTCTTCCAGCTAACAATATGCAGCTGGTGCGCTGTGCTCAGCTGGAGTTCCGTAGCCTGGTTCATAAATTGAATTTCATTTTCGGAACCAGGATGAAATGAAGAAATAATTTCACATACTACACATTTATTGAAATTATATCAAAATAAGCAATGAAGGAAAATTTCTCTTGGTAATATAATTTCAAGGATCATTTCATGAGTTTGCAGCTAGAAAAGCGTCTGAAAATGTGTAGGTTTGATAACCAGGGGGAGAAACTTTCGAGCTTGAAGGGAATGGATAGTGTCACATTGGTCCCCTTCACGGAGTCTCTTTTCCGTATCTGTTCCCCACCCCTGCTCCTATTGCTTATATTCTAGCACCACTAGGGTGCCGAAGGTAGGTATTTGCAACTGTGCAATCATAGGTTGGATATTCTTTTTTTTTTTTTTTTTTTTTTTTTTTTTTTTTTTTTTTTTTTTTTTTTTTGTGGTACTGGGGTTGAACCCAGGGCCTCACACCTGCATGCTCTGCAAGTGCTGGACCACTGAGCTGCACCCTCAGCCCATTTTTTACTTTTTTGAGACAGGGTCTCGCTAAGTTACGCAGACTGCCTCTGGTCTCAAACTTGCGATCCTCCTGCCTCTGCCACCCCAGCTGCTGGGATTACAGGCGTGCACCACTGCTCCCGGCTATTCTTTTTCTTGATAGAGGACCTGAAATGATTGTCATGGGGTGCAGCATTCAGCCAATGGTCCTTTTGTGACCCAGGCATTGGCATTACTTGACTACCTGCCAGGCAACCAGCAGGTGCTGATGATGTCAGAAAGCAGAGACTCATTTATGATCTGAAGCAGGCTGGGGCAGGTATTTTTCACCAATTTTGGTCAAAGGGAGGTTGACACCACAAATTCGCAGGCACGCACCAAAACTGTATAATTTTACAGAAGTTTTCTGGCAGGTTAACGTGTGAAATTGACTCGGGCATTGATCGTGGTATCTTCGTGGAGTATAATCATTTCTGCCTATCTGTAAGAATGAACAGCTTTTAGGCACGCTCCCCGCTCACACACGGGGCTGGGATTTAGCTCAGTTGGTAGAGCACTGCGCTGCAATCTCTGAGGTCATGAATTCAATTCCCAGCACTGCAAAAATGGGAGAAGGACCTGGCAATCCACACCCAAGGCAATCCCGAAACAGTCAGCCATCGAAAACCCTATGAGGGTCGCTATGAGTCGGATACCTAGTTGACGGCACCTAACAACAACAACAACCCCCCTCACACAGGGACAGGGCCTGCTGCCTGGCCACAGCTAGCTGCGTTCTACCTCAGGCTTATTCCACTTGCATTGACCCAAGTGTGACTTTGAAGAGTTTGATTTAAGGCTTTACACCCGTGAAAATTGGGTTCAGGTTCAGGTGCTGGTTTGATATGTTAAGGTGTAGAGAGTTCGGGTTCAATTTGGGTCAGGGTTTAAATCTTATGTGTAGACAGCAGGGCGTCAAGCCAAATGCTGAACCTGTTCCGGTTCATGCATTTAAAAAAAAAAAACTTTCTGAACCCGAACCTGAATCCAGTGAGAATTTGGGTTCGGGTTCAGCTTTGAATGTTTTTTGTTTGTTTTTTGTCTTTTGTATCCTTAGCTATTTTATTATATTAAAAAAAAATTGAAAAAAGACATTGAAAAAGTTTTTCTTTTTCTATCTACTCATAAGATTCAAATTTTAAATTTGAGCCGAACTTGGATCCTGTACATTTTAGCATCCTGCACCCACCGCCAAACCTTAACCTGGGTTTCCGTGGGTTGAAAGCCCTGGTCTGATCAGCTGTTTTAATCAGCGCGTGATGAGATATTCGTGTGCCACCCTCTCCCAGTCCCTCATCTATGTGGGCGCTGGTGCTTGGATCCACTGTACTTTGAAGTGTCTGGTGTCTTATTTATCTCCCCTCCTCCCTCTACCTCCAAAGCCCAATCCATTTATCCTGTAAACACTCAAGGTTAACGCAAAGGCAAGTTTTGAATTAGTACGGAATGAAGTGCTGATGAGTCACGTGGGGCCAGCTGCCTCACAGTCCAACCTTCCTGTTTAATTGCCTGGTGCTGAGGTAAACCCCACTGATAATGTGCAGATGGCACATCTTGGGAGAAGTCGCTGCTTTTTTTTTTTTTTTTTTTTTTTGTGCGCCACGATCAGATTCTCTTCTCGGAATAAAAGGGCTATTCGGGAGATATTTTCAAGCATTTTGAAAATTCCTGAGGAAGGCAGGTGCTGAGAGGTTCGAGCAAGAACTTCTGTGGTTCCCGGGTTACTCGGGACACGCGACAATCAGAGGTCCTCTGGGTTTCTTTCCTTCCCTGTTTTGATGCTGGCTTGATTATGCTACCCATTTTGTAGACTGTCTTGCCCAGGTACAATCAGCAGGAGTATCATTTGAAATAAAAGTGCCATTGCCTTTCATACACATTTCCTGAGACAAAAGGGAAAGCAGAAGTTATTTTTAGCTTTGAAAGTATTGTGTTGTCTTCTGCAGCATTTCTGGAGAAAATTGGTAGCAGCGAGTAGGCTGGAAGAGGAAGCTGTAACTGTGATGACAAAATTAACAAAAATGACAGATTTCGAACTTTCCCATGATTACTAAATGCCTTGGACGGTGCTTGTGGAGTTTTATGATGCACCTTGGGGCATCACATGTCCATTTTGTGTCCGCACGTGTGCCATGTGTACACAAACGTGTGTAGCTTGATGCATTTTACATAATCCTGTAACCACCACCTAAAAAATGATAGAATGTGTCCTGTAATTCAGAAGGTCTCTTCAAGTCCTTTCTTTATAACTGCTGCCTCCAGCTGTCTCTCCAACCTCATTCCTATTCTGATTTCTATTGCAATAGATTAATTTCACCCCTTGAACTTGATGGAAACAGAATCATGTGACATATACTCTGGTGTCCTTTGTGTTTGTTTATTTGACATTTATATCTGAGATTCACCATGTCTTAGTGTGTTTGATGTCCTCATGTTCTTTTCATAGTTGTGTAGTATTCCTTTCTCCCTCCCTCCCTCCCTCCTCTCTCTCTCTCCCTCTCTCAATTCGGGTTAGGGTTTAAATCTTATGTGTAGACAGCAGGGCTTCAAGCCAAATTCAAACCCAAATGCTGAACCTGTTCCGGTTTGTGCATTTAAAAAAATTTTTCTGAACCCGAACCTGAATCCAGTCAAAAATCGGGTTCCAGTTTAGCTTTGAATGTTTTTTGTTTGTTTTTTATCTTTTGTATCATTAGCTATTTGATTATATCAAAAAATCTCTCTCTCTCTCTCTCTCTCTCTCTCTCCCCCTCTCCCTCTCTCTCTCTCTCTCTCTCTCTCTCTCTCTCTCTCTCCTCTACTATTTCTACTGCTGGTAGACATTTTGGTCATGTACACTGTTTGGCTCTGTGGCTAAAGTCTATCACCATTTTTGGGGTTGTTGTTGTTTTGGTTTGGTTTGGTTTTGGAATTTGGAGGTTGAACCCCGGGCCTCACACATCCTTTGCAAGTGCTCTACCCTTGGGCTGCACACCCCTTGCCCACTTTTTAATTTTTTTTATTTTCAGACAGAGTCTTGCTAAGTTGCACAGACTGCCTCTGCCTTGAACCTGTGATCCTCCTGCCTCTGCCTCCTGAGTCTCTGGGATTCCAGGCATGACCTATCACGCCCAGCTCTGTCTGTCTGTCCCTTTTTCAGAGTGGCTGTGTCACTTCACCTTCTCACTTGCAGAGTGTGAGAGTTGTGGTCGCCCTGTGTCCTCTCTGAAACCGGCTCCGTCAAACATTTCACCCGGAACTCTCCTCGCTCTGTGTTCTGGCCATGGTCACTTTGATGAACGCGCCCAGCATCTGCTCATGAGCTTGCTGGACACCAGGTACCCGCTTGTACAAAAGCTTTTGCAAGTCCTTTGACCAGGTCTTACATTGTGCTTTCCATCTTTTTCTTATTTATTTGTTGTTGTTGTTGTTAGGTGCCCTCGAGTCAGTATCCAACTCATAGCGACCCTCATAGGGTTTTCAATGGCTGACTGTTTCGGGATTGCCTTAGGAGTGGATTGCCAGGCCCCTTCTCCCATTTTTGCGGTGCTGGGAATTGAACTCGGGACCTCCGAGACTGCAGCGCAGTGCTCTACCAACTGAGCCAAATCCCAGCCCTATTTATTTGTAGGAGTCCTTAAAATATTCAGAGCATGTCCTTTGTCTCTCTACGGCTTGATTTTTCATTCTCTTAATAGTGTCTTTTGGTGAATATATTCTTGATTTTTCTGAATGTCAATTTATTCATCTTTTCTTTTAAAATCAGAGCTTTTGGGGGCCTCTTTTACAGAAATCTTAACCCGCCCCAAAGTCATGAAGGCATTTGCCAGCGTTTTCTTTTAGAAGAGTTACAGTTTGACCTGTCTTCTTCAGGTCTGAGAGTTTTCTGGAATTGAAGTGCATTAATGGTGTGAAGCGGGCTGGGATTCAGCTCAGTTGGTAGAGCGCCACTCTGCAGTCTCTGAGGTCCTGAGTTCGATTCCCACCACCACAAAAATGGGAGAAGGACGTGGCAATCCACTCCCAAGGCAATTCCGAAACAGTCAGCCATTGAAAACCCTATGAGGGTCGCTATGAGTTGGACAGGACTCCATGGCACCTAACAACACAACAAATGGTGTGAAGCAGGGGTCAAGATTCATTCCCTTCTCTTGAGCAGATGCCCTGTTGACCAGCGTCGTCGCCTGGAAACCCTTCCTTTGTCTGGCTGCAGTGCAGCGGCGTGCTGAGCGTTTTCCAGGGTTTCTGTTGTTTTATTCTCACAGTAACCCCATGCCAGTGATTTTATCCCCACCGCATGTACAAGCAGGGCGAAGCTCAGAGAGCTTAAGTAACTTACCCTGGCCACACAGCAAGAGCTGGAGGGCTTCCTGCCTTTGCTGGGACATACTGCTGCCGCATGGGTTTGCATGCTGTGTAGGTGGGGTGCTGAGATGGGAAGGGAGAGGCTGATGAACCCTAATTGGACTGGGGAGGACAGGATGGCACAGCAGCACGGGTCAGTGTGCCTATGTGTCTGCGGCTCCTGCTGGGCACAGTCTGACTTCCTGCCAGCGCAGGACCTGTGTTCTCTCTCCCTTGGCTCTGGATGAAGTAATGGCTGCTCCGTGTGCCCAGAGAAGAGCGGTGTCTGAGCATAGAAGCCTACCCAGGTGTCCTGGGCTCCAGCTCTGGTCCCTGACTGCCCGACCCTTCTCTGCTTGCCTGAGCACGCCAGGTTCCATCGAGGCATGCTTTCTCAGGCGCTGTGGAGGGAGAGTCCAGAGTCCATAGTTAGTGCTACAGTCACCACCCCGAGGTACCTGGGGACGACAGAGGCAAGCCCTTCCCTCATTCAACAAGTGTTTACTGAGTGTATGCGGTGCTGGGAAGGAATCATCTTATTTATTTATTTATTTATTTTGCAGTACTGGGGGTTGAACCCAGGGCCTCGCGCTTGCATGCTCTGCAAGTGCTGGACCACTGAGCTGCACCCCCAGCCCATTTTTTAACTTTTTGAGACAGGGTCTTGCTAAATTACGCAGACTGCCTCTGGTCTCGAACTTGCGATCCTCCCGCCTCCACCTCCTGAGCCGCTGGGATTACAGGCGTGCGCCACCACGCCTGGCAGGTCATCTTTTTGATGAAAAACATTTTCAACCAGGCGCAGCGGTGCACACCTGTAATCTCTGTGACTCAGGAGGCTGAGGCAGGAGGATTGCAGGTTCCATGCCAGAGGCAGTTGTGCAATTTAGCAAGACCGTGACTCAAAATTTAAAAAACTTAAAAAGGGGCTTGGGGTGCAGCTTGATGGCAGCGCACTTGCAGAGCATGCACAATGCTCTGGGTCCAACCCCCAGGACTGCAAAATTAAACAGCGTTACTCGTTGCTAAGCATTTATTATTTGCCAGGCCTCCTATACACATATTGCAAATGTTCTTTTTGACCTCAGGGCGTCCCTTCCAGGTAGACTGAACTGTCCCTCCTTTGGGGACTTGAGGCTTGAGGGGGTGGATGACATCCTCAAGATTTTGCAGCTGGAAAATGAAGAACAAGGGCTTAAGTCCAGGACCCTGGGACTCTAAGGCTGGCTGTGCCCTTCTCTCCTCTCCCTTTTTCACTCTTATCCTGTTACCCCAAGAGGGAGAAAACACAGAGGACAGGTAGATGCATTCTGGTTTAGAGAATAGGAGTGACTGTCTTTACTTAAACTGTTTTTAATTAAACTTTTAAAACATTTGAGACGATTATGGGTTCACATACAGTTTTAAGAGATCACAAAAATCCCATTCACTTCGTGTCCTTCCCCCACCCCCACTGGTAACATCTTACAAAACAGGATAATATCACAACCAGTATACTGCCTTCGATACAGTCAAGACAGACCATTCACATGTTCAGAAGATGAAAGCGACAGAGTGAAAGAAAATATTGGAAAGCCATATATCTGACAAAGGACTACTATTTAGAATATATAAAGAACTCTCAAGGCTCAACAGCAGGAAAAACAATTAGAAAATGAACAAAAGATATAAAGAAACATTTCACTGAAGAAGATATAGATGACAATACGCATATGAAAAGGGTCCGCACAAGGACCCTTCCTACTGACCTTTTATACTCACACAAGCCTCCATCCTGTGCTTATCCTTCCTGAACCCCTGGCAACACTTATCTGTTCTCCATTTCTATAATTTTGCCATGTGAAGAACGTTAGGTGGACGGAATCATTGGACATTCAGCCTTTGGAACTGGCTTCTTTTAACCCAGCATCATTCTACCGAGGTTCATTCAGGTTAGCATGTATAAAGAGTTCGTTCCTTTTTATTGCTGAGTAGTATTCCACAATTGGGAGAAAGACGTGGCAGTCTACTCCAGAGGCAATCCTGAAACAATCAGCTGTTGAAAACCCTACAAGGGTGGCTATGAGTCAGATGTGAATTGATGGCTCCTAACATCACCAATGCCTATGGCCATAGCCCTGTGGCAACTGATCCCGTCAGATCTCGGAAGCTAAGCAGGGTCGGGCCTGGTTAGTAGTTGGATGGGAGACCACCTGGGAACACCAGGCTTGGGAGAAGGACCTGGCAACCCACTCCCAAAAATCAATCCGCCATTGAAAACCCTATGAATAGCAGAGAGGCACTGATAATAGTGTTTACCCTGTTGTACGTAGGGTCGCTATGAGTTGGATACCGACTTGATGGCACCTAACAACAATAATAACATCAACAGTATTCCATGATACAGACGGACCACAGGTTGTCTAACCATTCACACATTGAAGGACATCTAGATTGTTTCCACCTTTTTGCTGCCATGAATAAAGTTGCTGTAAAACATTCAGATATGGATTTTTGTGTGCACTTCAGTCTTCATTTCTCTAACATAAGTGTCTAGGAATACAGTTGCTGGGTCATATGGTAATTACATATTTAGCTTTCCAAGAAACTTTCAAAACTGTATTTTCCAGAGTGTGTGGTTTTTAAATTCTCATTAGCTATGTGTGATTAATTCTGTGTTTAGACATCTGTGCCAGTATTTGGTGTTGTCACTATTTTTTATTTAGCCACTCTCATAGATACATAGTAGTATCTCATTGTAGTTTTAGCTTGCATTTCTCTATTGGTCAATGATGGTGAACTTCTTTTCATATGCTAATTGCAGTCTATCCGTTCTTCAGTGAAATGTTCCTTCATATCTTTTATTTTCTAATTGTTTTTCTTGCTGTTGAGCCTTGGGAGTTCTTTATATATTCTAAATAGTGGTCCTTTGTCAGATATTTGGCTTTCCAATATTTTCTTTCACTCATCACTTTCATCTTCTGAACAATATCTTTCAAAGAGCAAGAATTTTAAACTTTGAGTCCACCTTGTTTTTCTTTTTATGGATCATCTTTTCACTGTCAATCCTAAGAATTCTTTGCCTAGCCTTAGATCTTGAAGATTTCCTCCAATATTTTTTAAAAAGTTTATAATTTGACATTTTACATGGAAAAGTTTCTAATCTATTTCGGGCTACTTTTTTGGATTTTAATTTGTATTGTTTTATATTCCATTATCTCATGCATTGCATTATACTGTATCCAACAGAAAATAAAGAGTAGCAATTAAGTAAGTGGGAAACTTCTGTCATTCAAATGTGAATCTCTATCATTGTCAGCATTTTATTTTAATAAAATACAAAAGGCACATATTATCATAGAGAAAAATCTCAGGAATATAGAAAAGCACAAAGAGCAACACAAAAATCTCCTGTAACCTACTTTGTACATCTAGTTTTTTGACAGTGCAATATATATATTTCCAGATATTTATCCATGTCTTTTTATTTCTCCTACTTTTTATAGAAGGTGTAAAACTTAGGTCTAGGTTGTCCAAGATTTCGCTTTGCTTGGCTCTATAATCAACACCCGTGGAAGCAGCAGTCAAGAAATCAAAAGACGCATTGCTCTAGGAAAAGCTGTGGCAAAAGATCTCTTTAGAGTATTGAAAAGCAAAGATGTCACATTGAAGACAAAGGTGCGTCTGACTCATGCCATGGTATTTTCAGTGGCATCATATGGTTGTGAAAGCTGGACATTGA
>VMDO01019272.1:0-40087 GCA_007922755.1 Pedetes capensis | reverse complement strand
ATCACAGTAAAAGGAGAGATCTATGCTCATATACATTGGTATAAAGGAGTCAGAGAATAGCAGCACCAATGAGATTTTGGTTTTGAATTCTTCATTTGAGGCCTTCATGGTCTTTCAAGGTGCATTTAGGATGTTTCTCTCGCACTTTCTCTGTTTCTGTCTTTCTCTCTCTCTCTCAGATGACGTATTTTTTGTGTTTTTTTTTTTTTGTTGTTGTTGTTGTTTTACTTTGAAAATATTTGGCGTGTAAATTATGTTGATAATAGAAAATGCAAAATATTATTTCTTTTTCTTTACAAATCAACTCTACAAATTATACCTACAATATTGTTTATTGATATTTTGATTTTGGTAGGGAAAATTTAGGCTCACCTGCATCTCACTTCTTATTAATTAATGTTTATTATTTTTGGACCCATAACTCTTCTAGATTACATTCATTATAGATGATCATGTTTTCCTATGATCTATTTTGAGTGTTTGAATAGAATCATGTTGCATATATGGTTTATTTATTGCAAAAAGTTTGAAAATTTGAGTCATGATCACTCATAACATGGCATGTTGTTCCTAGTGCAGTCAAGTCAGCTCCAACTCTTGGTGACCCTATGTACAACAGAATGAGAGAGACACTATATCTTAAGATGTTTCTCTGCTATCCGTAGGGTTTTCATTGCTGATTGTTTCTGGAGTTGGCTGCCTGGTCCTTTCATTTTTCGCTGAGCTGGGGATCAAACCCAGGGCCTCAGAGTGCACAAAGCAAGCACTCTACCAACTGAGCTAAACCCTGCCACCAGAATACATTTATTAGGTGTCATATACTTTTGAGAAAAATTTATAATTTCTGCATGTGATTCTCATGTATTAATTCTAGACTTGTTCAGAGTTCTTAAAGAGCTTTAATTTTTGATCCATTTAATGTTTCATATATTTGTAGTCATCACTATTGTTTAGGACAATCACATATTTTCTTATGTTAATATTGTATGGGAGCTTTATGTTTATTTTTATTAATATTTGTTTGAATTTTTATGTGTTTATGGCAGCAAATTATATTATTTGGAAATATATTATTTTCCTGCTGCTTCAGAAAGAACCCCTATACTATTTTTCTATAGTGCAGAAGAGCGAAAGTATTCTAGATTTTTGTTTTGCTTTGTTCTACTTTGTTTGAGACATGGTCTAACTATGTAGAACAGACTGGCCTTGGACTCTTGACCCTCTTGCTTCAGCCACATGAGTGCTCAGATTACAGGCATGCACCATCAAACCTGGTTTCTGGTCTTATTTTTAATTGTGATAGAAATGCTTTTCTAGTTTATATTAATAATGTTCTCTGTGGATTTTTATTATTAATTTGTGTGTGTTTTAAATTTGAGAGTCTGTGTTACACTTTGTGACTACACTTTTTTTGTTTTTGTTTTTCATCCATAAGTACAGCAATCACAGAATGATTGATTCACTTGAATCGATATACTATGAGACTAGTTGATTTGTTGATCATTGAATTCCTGGGACAAATCTTACTGGATCATGATGCACTGTACTTAATTATAATTAGACTTTATATTCCTAGGCTTCAAATAAGAAATAAATTTAGAGTTTAAATTACGTTTTCCTACAGATTAGTGTTTTTTTTCACCTTGTTCACTTGTACACATTAGGATTATTCTACCCTCAAAGACTGAGTTGAGAAGTAATCTTGCTTTTTCTATGACTTCAAAAACTTTCTACATCATAGAATCTTTAAAGGTTAATAGAATATTATAATACCTTTGTTTTATATGCATGAGGATCACTAACAATGTTTGAAGAGTTTCAAAGTTATGAGATTATCCAATGAGATTTTTACTTATTCTTAAGTAATTTTGTACCATATGAGTACCCTCAAAATTAAAATACTAGTCAAGATTTCTGAATATATAATGTATTGCTTTCTGTTCATTTCTTATCAGATACATGTATATTTTCTCCCTAATTAATTATCATTTATATGTTGTTGCTTTAGTTATTTGTATGCTCTTCTTGGGCTGGGATTTAGCTCAGTTGGTAGAGCACTGCTCTGCAGTCTCTGAGGTCCTGAGTTCGATTCCCAACACCACTAAAATGGGAGAAGGACATGGCAATCCACTCCTGAGGCAATCCTGAAACAGTCAGCCATTGAAAACCCTGTGAGGGTCACTAGGACATGACCTGATGGCACCTAACAACAACTCTTTGCCTGTAGCTGTAGCCCTGTGGCATCTGATCCCGTCAGATCTCAGAAGCTAAGCAGGATCGGGCCTGGTTAGTACCTGGATGGGAGAACACCTGGGAATACCAGAAGCTGTAGGCTTGGGAGAAGGACCTGGCAACCCCCTCCCAAAAATCAATCTGCCATAGAAAACCCTACGAACAGCAGAGAAGCACTGACAATAGTGTTTCCCCTGTTGTACAGAGGGTCGTTGTGAGTCGGATGCCAACTCGACAGCACCTAACAGCAACAACAACAACAACATGCTATTCTTGAAAACCTAGGGCTTTTTTAAATTTTAAAATCCAGCCTAGACTTTTTAATATATCCTGTTCTATTATTTCATTGTTATAATTCCTTGTTTCAATTTTTTCCTGATATTTATTTTGGTATTATTTTCATGCTTGTTAAACTTGCTTGTTAATTTTTCTTCAGTCTTTCTTGTAGTAAACTTTTAAAGACATGCTTCATTTTCTAACTTACCTACTGGTTTAATTTTATGGTTTTGTTGTGTAGAGCTTTTATTGTAATTCATTTCAAAATATCTCATAAGTATTTCTTTTCTTATTAACTTAAAAATTACTTTCAAGGGATTGGTTCATATGTGTGTGCCCAGTGTCAGCTATCTTGGACTAAATGGAACATTATATATATTTAAATTATTATTGTTGTTGTTAGGTGCCATCAAGTCAAGTCTGATTCAAAGCAACCCTGTGTACAACAGAATAAAACACTCTCTGACTCTGTGCCATGCCCAGCACTATGTCAATGCTTCTCCACTATGGGTAGCGTTTTCAATAGCTAGTTGTTTTGGGATTGTTTCAGGAGTGGGTGGGCTGCCAGGTCATTCTCTCATTTTTTCAGTGCTTGGGATCAAATCTAGGGTCTCAGAAAGTACAGAGCAGCATTCTACCAACAGAACTAAACCCATTTTGAATTATATATCTCAAAACCTAGATGTTAAAATTTCAGATTTTTAACCAGAAAATAATTTTTAAAGTATATTGAAATTTTAAATTTCTTTTCTCAGTTCAATCTTGAAAAAATAATAATGCTCAACTGCAATCCTTGAGAACAACATAGAGCTGAGATGCTGTGATGGCCATTTTGTGTGTCGATAAACAAAGTGCTACTCCAACTAAGGCATGTATTGATAGAGGACATTTATGTGTGCTTCACTGCTCTGTGGGGCTAAATTAGCTCATTCTGAAGACTATTGTCAGTAGGATGCTGCTTTCCAATAGTAATTCTGACATGTAATTAAGAACTGGAAGAGAGCTTAATAGTAAAAACAGAAAATCTTCTATGTTCTTAGGTGTTTGAGTTCTTTGTTATAAATTACTGGAAGACCCCAGTATTCTTCTAACTATAATTAAAATCCACACAAAATAACATTTCATTAGTTTTTTTCGTACATATTATTCATATCCTATTATCTTGTATTAAGAAGGGAAGCAAACTAGTGTATATATATATATATATATATATATATATATATATATATATATATATTTTATATATGTGTATATATATTATATTATATATTTAAATATATATGTATATATATATAAAATTTAAATTGTTGCATGTATATTTCTTTGGTTGTATGTTATAAGTCACAGCATTATTTTTGGGCATCATTAAACCATGTCTGCTTATTTTAAAATTTTTTCTTAAGTCTTTACACAAAAATATGCTTCTTTAAAATGTTCTTAATGTCATGTATATTCCCTTTTACCCGTTTTTCCATAATATAGATTTTCCCAGAGTAATGATTTTGGGGTTTCTCTGGATTTTGTGTAATTGAGGCAGAGTTTTAAAAATGGATGTTAGGATGTGTTCTATAACAAGAGAATGGACCAAAGCTTAATTAATAGAGTATCAAAGAATCCCCACAGGATTTTTATTTATTTACTTGTTTGAGCTAACTGTTGCTACATCTGATAATAGAGAATGATCAGAGTTGATTGCTGCAGCCTAGTTGAGCTCAAACTTTGCAAATTGGAAACACTAGGGGAGATTCTACCCTTCTTCCACCTCCACATACTCCATCATCCCATTCACAAGATAAACCTCAGAACAATGAAGTAAGGATCCCTGTAGGTAAAACCCCAGGCATTAGTACTTCTTAAAGCTCTTTAGGTAACTTAATATGCATACAAAATTGAAAGTCATTTTACTGTTTGTTAATTCTCAAACTGGCCCAAGGTAAATGCACATCTTAAAAGTACATGTGTGTATGTGTGGGTAGGGGGGATGCACATGGGCATTTCATTCTTTTTACTCTCCCACCTATACCTAAAACTCATGTAATAGAAGTTTAAAATTTTTATTTATTAAATTGCCTGTGTATAATGTGTCCCATTTTGTGGTGGAGAGTTTGTTCTTGTTAGTGTATTATTCTCCAGGTCAGAATAGGATAAATATTGTCTGTGAATCATTAGCAAATTAGAAAACAGAAAAAGTATTTGGAGGGAAATAGAACAACTCTGTTGTGACAACCTGACCGATGCTGCCAAAGCCAGGTGATCAAGGTTAATGTCAACAGTGAAGTCATATTAATATATTTTTGATACCCTCCTCATGTCGGTCAGATCATCATGCAGGGGTTTGCATGTTGCTGTGATGCTGAAAGCTATGCCCAGCAGAATTTCAGATACTAGCAGGGCCACCATGGCAGTAGGTTTCTGCTGACCTACCAGACTAAAACAGACTAGGGAGAAGGACCCGGCAGTCCACTCCCTAAACAATGAGTCATTGAAAAGCCTATGAATAGCAGAGAAGCACTATCAAATTTAGTGCCAGAAAGTGGCTGAAAGGCATTCATGAAATGATTGGAGAAGAGTTGCCTCCTCAAAGTAGAGTTGGCCTTAATGATGGGAATGGAGTAGAGCCCCAAAATCTCCTTTTGCTGATGTGACACAACTCAACATGAGACAAAACATAGTGACTACAACATTGGACTCAAACATAAAAAGATCTTGTGCACAGATGGTGTTTCGTTCTGTTGTACAAAGGGTTTCTATGAGTCAGATCCAACTGGATGCCCCCAACAAGAAGAATCTTAGATATTATATGAAAATGAAAGTTTACCTCCATCTTCTTCTCCCCAAAACACATGTCCTTAGTTTAACATAAGAAAATACATGAGCTAGGTATGGTAGAGCATTCCCACGATCTCACTATTCAGGAGGCCAAGGCATGAGGATAGTGAGTTGGAGGCCAGCCTGTGTGGGACATCTCAAAAAAGCAAACCAAACCAAACCACCCAACCAACCAAAGAAACATAAAACACATGAGTAAAGTCCTAACGAGTGGAAATTCTACAAAGTACTTGGCCAGTACTCATCAAATATGTCAAAATCACCAAAAAGAAGTATGAGAAACCATCATAACCAAGAGACATGATGACTAAATGTAATGTCATAACCTGAATGATACAAGAGAGAACTTAATTTCTTGGAGAGAAAAATAATATTAGGTAAAAACTAAGAAAATCTAAATAAAATATGGACATTTATAATACTACAATATTAGGTGTTCATTAATGGGGCTGGGTTTTTTCTCAGTTGGTACAGTGCTTGATCTGTGCACTCTGAGGCCCTGGGTTTGATTCTTAACACCACAAAAATGGGAGAAGGACCGGGAAGCCCAATCCCGGAACAATCCCAAAAGCATAAGCTGTTGAAAATTGTATAAATAACAGAGGAGTACTGACATAGTGCTAGGCATGGTGCAGTGTTGGGAAGTGTTTCATTCTGTTGTAAATAAGGTTGGTATGAGTGGGACCTGTCTTGATGACACCTAACAACAAGTACAACAATTGTGGCCAAGATATTGTAATAGTATGCTACAATTGGAAGTTTCTGTAAATCTGAAACTCTCCTAAAGGAGTTTCTTTAAAGAAAGAGTAAATCCCCAAACTCATTGAATCTACTTTGTCACGGCAGTATTAAGATCAGCCTTGCTCATCAGTGGGATATGAAATCTTGAAATTGACTATTGTCTTTGCATCTTTTGAGTGGCACTAGAAATTCCAACTAGTTAAAAATATCCACTAGATCTGATATGTCAAAAACAACTTCTGAGTTTATCATTTTGGCTTAGCTAATACTTCTGATTATGTGAATGTTACCTGAATGTTTCCCTACTCTAAGTCTCTCCAGCTCTGTCTTCCTATATAATATAATGTCCAAAATTATATTTACTTGTCTTACAAACTTTTTCAATGTTTTATTTACCAGATATATGCACAACAGTAATGTGCTCAGAATTTTATAAATCACTGTAACCCACCATCTTATCCAAATATATTTGTTGCTCCTCCTCCTTCTCCACACCGCAAAAAAGAAGGAAAAAGGAAAAAATCTGTACTTCTCAAAATTTCTCCCAAATTTCTATTTCCTGGTTCAATTAAATTTATTATTCAAATCCTTGATGTAGAGTGATAATAAATTCTGTTGACTTAGCCTTGAAAACTTTCTACATTTCTCTTCAATCTTACATCAAATTCAACATCCTCATGTGCATTCGGTAACTTCTGATTATTTAATAACTTCAGTGATCCAGTTTGTTCTATCTTTATTGCAGTCTCAGACTTCCTTGTGGCATCCTCCCCACTCCACCAGCAAACTGCAGTTACTCCCTATTACATGGCAAAGCGAGGAAGAATTTCTGGTCATGCATTGAATGACTTTAATATTCTGACCTCAATCAACCTTATTTTTTATTTTCCATAAAGCAGATGTCCTACTCTGAAAGTTTGTACTGTGTTATCAGACAAATCTGTTACTTGCCTTCCTGCCAGTGTGGCTGTTGGTCTGACTTTTATTCTCACAGCCAATCTTCCCTAACAATAATGTTTTATTTTCCCTACCCCCATGGTTTCTGTACTCATGAGTTTTCATCAAAACTCTAAATATTTTTAGCATAAATTAGATAATTTAGCCCAATGATATAATGCCTTTCTCTAGATGTTAACTCAAAATGAATATAATTTTCATGAAAACAAATGCTGTTCTAAATGATTTTCAAATGTCTGCCCCCTTCAAAAGGTTCTTCATAAAAATTTTAATACTTCAAGAGACATAAGTAACTGTGAATAAATTAACATACATTTATACTACAACAGGGACAGGTTTTGTTTTTACAGTTGTTAATAGATCCCAGAGAGAATAGGGGATTAATTAAATTGGGAAGAGATAGTACAAAGATTGCTGAAAACTAAGGATGAAACATGGAAAACAAGAATGAGAGATTATGCAATGAAGTCACTAATTTGATAGCTCAGAGTACTCAGGAAAATAGGAAAACTGTAGTCGAGAACTTACTGAACATCATTCACATGCAGCCTCTTTTGTAAATATGAAATGCTTGGGAAGAAAACCTTTTCAAATATTAAAAGGGAAACCACATGGACTCAGACTCACTTTGGACTCCTGACTACAAGTGTTTCCTTCATCATCAAATTTTTTTAAGCTTTTCTGATTATCAAAAAGAGATGAGAACACATGTCTTTAATGTCTAATGGATCCAATAGGGACTGATACATTCTTGAACTCTGACCTCAAAAATTACTTCAAAGTGATACCATGGGAAGCATATAACCTCCTATTTACTAGTGACTTTGACTTCTCAATTGTTTCTTGGATTTTTTTTCTTTCAGATGAAAATGATATATCTATACCTGAATCTCATTGGAAAATCACACAGGAATGTCAGTGTTAAGGGGTAAATTATAAAAGTAATGATAATGATTTTCAATTGGCATCTGCTGCTGGCTAACATTTATTTACCTTCTCCTTTAAACTGTACTTGGTAACCCAAACTGAATGACCTGAAGCATTTTCTTATTCTCAAAATACTGTTCTGGACTCTCTAAATTTTCCATAAATCAACTAACTTAATAAGTCATTGTTGTTGTTGTTAGACGCTGTCGAGTTATGTCTGACTCATAGTGACCCTATGTAAAACACAACAAAACACTCCCTGACACTGTGCCGTGCCCAGCACTATTGTCAGTTCTTCTCTGCTATTAGAAAGACCTAAAGCATATAGGGGATAAGGATATCACTAAGAAAATAGTCTAGCCTGCATCCATACCACTGTGGAATCTGATCCCATCAGATCTCAGAAGCTAAGCAGGGTCAGGCCTGGTTAGTACTTGGATGAGAGACCTCCTGGGAACACAAGGTGCTGTAGGCTGGGGAGAAGGACCCGGGCAACCCACTCCCAAAAAACAATCAGCCACTGAAAACTCAACAAATAGCAGAGAAGCACTAGCAATACTGGTTTCACCTGTTGTACATAGGGTCACTGAGTCAGACGCCAACTCAACAGCACCTAACAACAACAACAACAACAAGAAAATAGTCACAAGCCACAAAAATTACCAACTCAAATATTGACACTAGGATCTTTTATCAATAAGAACAGGTTGTAACTTTACTATTGAGAGCTTACAAATTGAACTACTCCAATAGATTAAATTTCTCCTGTTTTAAATGTTTTTTTCCATTTCTGATCTAGTTAAGTAGTTGTGCTGATCCTGTAGTGAAAGTTATATTATTTTATGGAAATAGTATTTTGGGAGTATTTAAGACTAATAACGGTGAATGAGCCTCTGGATGGGAAAGCCAAGCTATCAAAAATTCTAGGTAGTCAGATGGCAAATGAGGACATCAGTTGGGGGCAGTGGCACACATCTTTAATCCCAGTGACTTGGGAGGCAGAGGCAGGAGGATCACAGGTTCCAGGCCAGAGGCAGCCTGCATAACTTAGCAAGACCCTTTATTAAAATGCAAAGTGAAAAATGGGCTGGGGCATGGCTCAGTGTTTGAGTGCTTGCAAAAACCATGTATGAGGCCCCTGGTACAACTCCCCAGTACCTTAAAAAACTGAGGACATCACAAATCTAAGAAGCAGTTAAAGAGTATATTTGAGGCAAACACAATGACAGATGAAGTAAGAGAAAAAAAGTATGTAGTTGACTACTCAGATCTTGCCAAATTGGTGAAAAGGAGCTTTATAAACAGAACTCCAATAATTTAAATTGAGGATCATGAGGATCCATCTGGTAAAGTGCTATGAAAGAATACTCAATTAAGGACAAGTGTTGGTTATTGATACTGAAGTTTAAAGCCAAATAGACAGAGTATTCTAACTGGGAAATCTTTTCCATTTAGATGTGTAATTAGCTCTCCATGTGAAGAGTATTCCAACAGAGATGAATGTATTTATATCCTTGGATACAATTCAAGATCTGTTTTAGCCAGTCAGATGCCATATTCACCATAATAGTCCAAAGTTCATATAGGAATACCTTTAAGTCATGAGAATTTTGTTGAACAACCAACCCACAAAAAAGAGGCAGGGAAGGATAGTTTCCTATTATTCTGTTTATTTTCTGTTTTCTTCTTGGCATCAACTTGCCCTTCTGTGCCTTGCTATGTTATCTAATAGGGAACTATGTATGGACTATATCACCAAAATTCTCTTCTCATTTTTTCCTATGGCAAGCACTGGAAGGAGATAGAGCAGTTGGAATAGAGGAAGGTTGGGTTATTTATTCCTCTGGATCTTTTTTTTTGCTAATTTGTTGATGGCACCTAACAATGACAACAACCAAAGACTGCAGTTCCTGCCTGGCTACCCTTCTTATACAATATACACTCTTTGGTTTATGGTAAGTTTGCTTTCCATTACTCCTCTAGGCCCAGGGCAAGTTACAACTCTCTAATGCTGCTAGTCTTGGGGTAATGCACTGTGCCTTTTTGGGTTTCCCTAAGCCTGGCCCACACATTTGTCACTTATCGTTTTATTAAGTTATTCTGTTTTATTTAAGTTAAATTATGACATGTTCTTTCATTTGGGACCCTGATATAATCATACTCCACAAAATCAGAAAGAAAATTAAAAATCTTATGTAACTCATATATTCAAATGTATTTGTTAGGAAAAATTGTTGGTATTCAAGTACAATTATAAAGTTACTTATTAAGTCATAAGACTTAAATGTATAAAATCGGTGCTCAAAAATTATAACAGCATGTTGTGAATTAAGTGATGGAAATGTCAAATTATTTATAGAAATGTTAAGTAAGATCTACAGCTGACAAAACATACCATAACAAATCCTACATTCAAATTTCTTAAACTTGGTTGAGAAACAGTTTAGAACCATCTTAATTACCACCAACCTAACTTTATGTGACATTAGGGAGGGAATAAAAGAAGGATAGTGACCATTAAAAAAGAGTAGCCCCTCAATTTAAGTTTCTTCTCATTTCTACCACACAGCTTCAGAGGCTATAGCTGCAATGTTCAGTATATGCATGAATATATAATTCATTATGTATGTAAATTCTGATATTCTGTCAACCAAAAATGAGGAATAGTATTTGTGAAAAGATGGAATGCCTAGAAAAGTCAAAGGAGAATGAATCAAGCCAATGCTCCTTGATTTTTGAGGATTAAGAGAAATACAAATTAATTGTCATAGGTGCACAAGGGCATAGTTAGAATCTCAGAGGTATATGAGATAAAGTCGATGCTGTGACTGTACATACCAAATGAGTACTCTGACAAAAGGTAAATTTCAAGGACTAACTTTTTATACTGTAAAAAAAATGACTAAAGAGATTAAAAATTCTGAACTGAGATTTTTTTGAAGAAAAGTGTTACAATCTAGTAAGAAGAGGAGTTTAAAGTATGCCATAAAATATACAAAAAACAGATTGGAATCTCCCATCAAATTGTGGAAAGTACTGGCATTTATTGGAAGAATATAAAATAGTGATCACTCTATTGTGTTAAGAATGCTATTTATTTAAAAAATAGTGCCAGACGAACAAGTGCCAATTATAGAATGTTTGTGCTATATATGGATATCATTGATGGATAGTCTAAGGTTATAAACTAACTTACTGTAAGTATATAAATATATATTCACTATACATATACATAGTATACATATAGGATTCAATTATGTATATAACTCAGAAATGACTAGTAAACTAATTCATTTTCAATACAAACACTCAACATGAAAATTGTTTCATTAAAATCAGCACAATTTAATGTAATTCTCATATATTGAACTGAATACAAATAAAAAATAAAAAATAGACTGGAGATGCAGCTCAGTGGTAGAACACTTGCAAACCTTGCGTGAGGTCCTGGGTTCAACTCATCCCCTGGTACTGCAAAAAATAAAAATAAGAATAAAAATAAATAATAAATATACAAATTCAATATTTAAGTAAGTGGTTGCTTCATAAACTGTTGCAATTTATCATCAGAGTGCATTGAAACAGTAATGCCTCTTACAGAAATGACAATTGGAAATATGACATAATGATCCTCAAATTCGAGTCTCGGGAGCCACACAGAACACATGTCCAAGACAGCTGGCCATTATACACAAAAAGGCACTCCTTGCCTCCTCTATCTGAAATGACTTTAATTGATCTAGCTTTTTTAATTTTTCAGATATTATGCTTTGAAATAGCTTTACCATACTTATACTCCAGAAAAATTTTAAAAAAATTGTGACTATTTCTTTAAAAATATTTCATATGTAGAATTCAACTAAGTTTTCAGTGTGTTTAAAACATATTTGTGATCAAGTGGCTGAGGATGAGGCTTAGTAGTAGCATACTTGCCTAGCATTCATGAGGCCCTAGATTTAATAATCGGTGTCTCAAGAAGACAAGGAAACAAAAACAAAAAAACATTTTTTGAGATCAATTAAGATACTTATTCTGAAAATCTTATCTTTATGTTACATAACTTTTATGGTGCTTACATATTTTTTGTCTACTTTAAATTGTGGCCAAGATGAATTCCCCAGATCTTGTTCTGGGTAACTACTGCCAACTCAATAAGTGTTTTTCACTCATTACTTGGGGTTGAACCCAGGGCCTTGTGCATACTTTGCAACTGTTCTACCACTGGGCTGCACCTCCAGCCCAGTTTTTATTTTTTTATTTGGAGTCAAGGTCTCTAGCCATGAACTTAAGATCCTCTTGCCTCTTCCTCCTGAGTCACTGGAAGTAGAGGTATGTATCATTGTACCTGGCTATTTATTTTTTTCAATCCAAGCAATTTATTGAGAAGAAAAACATCAAAGGCCAGAAGAGCTATTTATTGCTATTTCTTTAAATGAAACTGGCTTCCTCATGTAAATTCACACTGAGAATTGAATTAAAAGCATAACAGATGCCTACTTTTGTACCTCTGGAATTTATATCTGCCACCTCCTATTTACCCTCCCACCATTTTATTATGTTTTTTTCTCTTCAGTTTCTCACTGCCAAGTAAAATATGTTTTTCCCTTAACTTATCTGGAATTTTTAATGAAGTCAGAATTATGACCTATCTATGTGTGTATGACTTTCAGTTTTCTTTGGCAGACAGTTTTACTTGGGTAACACAGCTTTTCTCCCATACTCTGGCCAGCAGAACCTGGAATGATTATACAATTGCTAGGCAAATGCTCTACCACTGAGCTGTACTCCCAACATCTTATTTACTTTTTGAGATAGTCTTACTAAATTGTACAAGCTGCCTCAGGCCTTTAGCTCCTGATCCTCTTGCCTCAGCCTACTGAGTAGCTGGGATTACCTCCCTGAGTCTCAGTGCCTGGCCAAAGCAAAATACTTTTGAAAATAAAAGAAGACATTATGGACAATCACTCTAGGGCAGTGGACATGAACTGGATCTTCCCTCCTAAACTTTCTAAGAGCTCTATACTCACTTGATTATCTAAAAAAATTAAAGAATTCCCCCCATTCAAAAAGTCTTTATCATCAGGAAAATAATAATAAGACTTGTTTCTTAGAAGAGAGTAAAATACTGTTGCTCTTAATAGGAACATGCTGAGTTTAATATGAAAGTGGTTATTTTATCCTTCCTTTTGTAGTTTCCATCTGAGAACATTTGCCATCTGCAAAGGTTAGCCTCATTCTGCTTATTATTTTACCAAATTAAGATGGTCAATGCTTAGAAAAACATTTAAAGTTAATAGTTGAATGATATTTGTTTTCTTTACATAAGCTAGATGTTGATAGTACATGTGGTTATAAAGCTTTGGTTTATCATGATTTCTTTACATCTTCAGTTTTATTACTATATGATGTTCTTTTTATCAACTATATTTCCCTAATGACTTACATGAGTATGCTTTCATTATCAAATTCATGAGAAATAGTATTTTAGTAAAAGTATAATAGAAAGACTATATTTTATAAATGCTATGTTGTAATAGAATCAAAAAAACTACATGTTAGATACAACGGAGTATGAAATTTATGTTTCAGTTGACACAACTAATTAATATATCTTTTTATTCATACTGAACCTCAACCAAGACAGTTTGACCTCAATTACTTCCATTAACCATAAATCATGGTACATACACACCTTTAATATACATAAGGGATTAACAGGATCTCTAAGAAACAAAGCCCTAGTAGCATTCTCTTGGACAGAAAGGGCAACCTCCCTAGTGTAAGATTCAAGGAGAGTACCTAGTTCTTAGGTGTATGCCTGACTGAGATGAGCCTCCTTTCAAGAAAGTCAGTCTTTCTCAGTTTTTGGAGGGATTCATTTATATCCTCCTCATTTCTTAAATATAAGATAATAGAATCAGCACAGTTAGAAAGTAAAGGCATTTTTAGAAATGGTTAAGAAGATTAATCTAAATTCTAATCACTGCATATTTAACTGTACTTTTTATTCTGATCAATGAGTTATTAGACAATCATTTTATTTTAGAGCTTACTACTAGGCATCATTGGAAGTCCATGTATTTCATTTTTATTATTTAAGAAAGTTCTTTAAATCATTTTTATTCATCTAAAAAGAGTAGAATTGAGAAGATAGTGTGAGTCTTTATGCTATTATTAAATAGGTCATATACTTCAAGGTTCCTTTTCTGTAACACAACCTGTTAAAAGTACAGACATCATCTGGCCTTTTTTGCATGTTCTAGTGGGATTTGGGGCCAGGGAAATTATAATCCTCCTCTTTGTTCTATAATAACACCTTCTAACCCCATGTGTGAAACTGGAAGGCTAACTTGCCAGCTGATAAGCACAGTAAAATTTTAAGTCCTTCACATTCACACCACTGATCATCTTCTTCAAGAAGGTTTTACTTTGGAACCAGAAAGAAAGTTGAGTAATGAATTTCATATGGATTTAATGTTAAAAGGCTTAATTCAGATAATGGGCAGATATTTAATCAAATAGTTTTAAAATTCTACTCCATTATTATTTTATAAGCACTATGGATAAATGAGTGCTAGTGTTTAGCTCAGTTGTTAGAGCACCACTCTGCAGTCTCTGAGGTCCTCAGTTCAATTCCCAGCACTGCAACAATGGGAGAAGGGCATGACAATCCACTCCCGAGGCAATCCTGAAAACAATCAGTCATTGAAAACCCTATAAGGGTTGCTATGAGTCAGACAGGACTCGAAAGCACCTTACAACAACAGTAATGGATAAATGGAAAATATATTTTGTGTGAAAAATGATATAAAAAGTATACTATATAATAGAGAAGTTGTGGTCTCTCTTTAAGAAGGTAAAATCTAATTGAAAAATTAATGTACATATTTATGAAGAAAACAATAATCAATGTATGCTAATACTAGATCAAACTAGAAGGTAGACTGAAAACTTCTAAGTCATTCAGTGTAGAAGAAAAACTTCTTTCAAACTTAAGAGTTTACAAGATCCTTAAGGAAAATAAAAGGAAAATGAAAAGGTGAGGTTAGCATCATCTACTGAAGGTAGAATATGTTAAAAATCATGAAAGCAGAATTATAATACATGAATGAGGAAAATAATGCATACTGAGCAACAGAAGCAGGTCAAGATAGAACAAATATCAGAAGAATGCAGAAGACTTTTACTTTCAGTTAAAGGATTTTTTCTATGTCAGATGCTTCACACTGAATAATTGGAACCTTTCCAAAACTATAAATGTGGTTTTAGAAAAATAAATCTAGAATGTCACATGAAAAATCTGACCTAGAATGTATCTGGCAAGATAAGGGTTAACATGTACACTGTTTCCAAGATATTGGTCTATAGTCAAGTTTTCTGAATTTTTACCACACAATAAAAAACATCATGATGTTTCATTGAAAATATATTAACATTTAATATTCGTGACAATAAAACTTACAAATTTCAGTGATAGATGCCTGAGATATAACTGAAAACAAATATAAATTCACGCTTCTTTGAGCAGAACATACTCAACGAAGTGTATGGTTGAATCCCTGACTAGTAAATTCTGTATGAATGGTGAAACAATATTTTTTTCATAATATTCAAAGTATTAATTCCAGAAATGAAGGAAAAGGAGTAAAAATCATTTTAAAAGAACGAAAATAACTTTTAAAAGGAAAGGAAAATGAATCGACTGATGATTGAGTGTAACTGTTTTTTCAAATAACCAGTGTATTTTATTTTTTGTATTTAAATTAAATCTATTTTAAAGGATACAGAAAGAGGTAAAAGCTGTACATATTATTGCATGACATATAATGTTTTGATGCATTCATATATTGTGTAATGTTCAAATCAGGTTAAATTTACCTAATCAAATATTTATCATTTCTTTATGGCAAAAAGCTTCAAAATGTTTTTGAAATGTATAGTACATTATTGTTATCTGTTGTTGTTAGGTGCCATCGAGTCATGTCCAACTCATAGCGACCCCCATAGGGTTGTCAATGGCAGATTGTTTTGGATTTGCCTTGGGAGTGGGTTTCCACATCCTTCTCCCATTTTTGTGGTCCTGGGAATCGAACTTGGGACCTCAGAGACTGCAGAGCAGTGCTCTACCAACTGAGCTAAATCCCAGCCCATTGTTATCTATAGTCATCCTATTGTGAAGCAACATACTAGAACTTCTAGCTCCTATCTAATTGTAGCTTAGTACCCACTGATCAAACTTCCTACATCCCTCCCTACCTCCTATTCTCTTTATGCTCTGGTAACCATCATTCTATTCTCAATTTCTGTGATACCAACTTTTTTATATTTGATATTGGAATGAAATTATGTGATACTTGTCTTTCTGGGCCTGCCTTATTTCACTTAACATAATGATCTCCGGTTCCATATATATTGTTGCAAATGATTTCATTGTTTTATGGCTGAATAGTATTCCATTTTACATGTGTACCTCATTTTATTTATCCATTCATCAATTGATGGACACTTACATTGCTCCCATAGTTTTGTGAGTATTTTAAATTATACTTCAGTGAATATAGGAGCTAAGACACCTCATGCTGATTTCATTTTCCTTTAGGTTTATACCCAGTTACAGGATTGTTAGATCATATGGTAGTTCCATTTTCAATGCTTTGAGGAACTTCCATTCTATTTTCCATACTGGCTGCACTAATTTACTTTCCCACCAATCGTATGTTAGAGTATCCTTGTGTAAACATCCTCACTATCACTTTTTCTCTTTAGTAGATATGATAATGGCCATGCTTACTATGGTGATGTGGATTTTGATTGCGGCTTTGTTTTGCATTCTCTTTATTATTAATGATATTGATCATTTTTAAATATACCTGCTGGTCATTTTTATTTCTTTCTTTGTGATATGCCTATTCAGGTCTATTGCCCACTTTGTTTGTTTGTTTTTTTAAATATAGATTTTTTTTGTTATTGAGATTTTGGAATGTTCTACATGTGACCAGTATTTTAGTAATGAGCTGTTCTAGAACAGTGGTTTTTGTCTTTAATCCTAAAAATTGATTCTGAAAATTAAAATTAAATTTCAAGTAAAGAAAAATTAGAGGATGTTCAGGCCTGTGACCACTTCATAAGTGGAGTGTTTGTACATATCTAAAATGGAGACATATATAATAACCTTCCTCTCATATCCATTTCACTAAATCTGAACATCTAAAGGTTACATGTGTAACACTCTGTAGACTATAAAAGTAGTATATCATGAGCATTTTATCTAATGCTATCATTGTCGAAAAGTGCAGTTAAAATTTAGAGAGTATACCATTTTTGATTATCTTAATATAAACTAATCTGAATGGCAAAAAACCCACAAAAATGAAAGAGATGAATGTAGATTCAACACAAAGAAATTAAATTTGTTAAGTGATCAAACTGGAGGGAAAACATAAACCATGCGCTATTATGATCTCTATAATGGAGTAGTTAATTTTTGGACTTAAAACAACAATTAGGATATTTTGTATTTTTTATTTCATACACATTTATCTGTGATAATCACCAATGAAAGAATTAAATTGTTCATTTAGTACTCTTGGGTCCAAAATCGCTCACCAATGAGACACCCTGAGCCTCGTATGCAAAAGCAAAGGCACTTTATTGTGAGCCTGCATGCAGTGGTCTGACCATTCGGAAAATAGTGGCCCTGAATGAAGATGTGCTGACCTTTTTTTTTTTTTTTTTTTGGTGGCACTGGGGGTTGAACCCAGGGCCTCATGCCTGCATGCTCTGCAAGTGCTGGACCACTGAGCTGCTCCCCCAGCCCATTTTTTTACTTTTTGAGACAGGGTCTCGCTAAATTACACAGACTACATCTGGTCTCGAACTTGCAATCCTCCTGCCTCCACCTCCCAAGCTGCTGGGATTACAGGCGTGCGCCACCACACCCGGCTGTGCAGGCCTTTTTAAAAACATAAAGGGGGAATTCCAGTTGAGGTTGTTGTTGTTGTTAGGTGCCGTGGAATTGGTATCCAACTCATAGCTCATAGCGATGGACTCATAGTGACCCTCATAGGATTTTCAATGGCTGACTGTTTCTGGATTGCCTTGGGAGTGGATTGCCAGGCCCTTCTCCCATTTTTTTGCAGTGCTGGGAATTGAACTCAGGACCTCAGACACTGCAGTGCAGCGCTCTACCAACTGAGCCAAATCCCAGCCCCCAGTTGAGGTTAGGTAACCTTTACTATGATTGGTTGACTCAAAAGCAGTTACATGGGTCTGTTTTTGATTGGCCTAGACACGGGTGTCCAACTGTTCAAATTCTTGAGACACAGATGACTAACAGCAAGATAAGATACTTCTGTATTCCTTGTGGCTTATCTCCCTTCTAAATGGTTCCATTTTGGGTGGATGACTTTTATGGTCCTTTTCCTAGAATTGGGGCTTTTCAGGGTCGGGCCCTGGGTCAGGCCTAAGATGGAGTTTGGAATGTAAAATACAAAATGGGGGCAGAGTAGTCCTCTCAGTACTGAATTCAGCAACCTAAAACCATAGAGAACAACTTTTGCAAATTGAAATATGATGTAGTAACTGTTTGGCAATAAAGAAATATTCTTTATTTTTCTATAATAAATATGTGCTGGTGAATACATTGAAATTTTATGCTTATTTCACTTTGGAATTATTGAGGAATTAGTGTTGGACTATTTTAAATTCTATCTTTGTAGATAAATTAAATATATGTTTACATAGTTTTGTATGAGACATATATAACCATGTCTGTTTATAATTTTGAATATGTACATACACATATTACATAAATGTATATACATATATTAGCACATATATACCTCCTGACTGATGGATAATTGATGAATACAAATGAACAAAATGTCTAGTGAACAAGATAGATCTCATTTACACTTTTTGGTTCAGGAAGTGGACTCATCATTGCCTAGGACTCTATAACTGAGGCAGCCCTACATTGTTGAGTGTCTTTTATGAAATTTTCTAAGTACCACTCCAGTACCTGGACTTATGTGACTGGTGTATCCAATAAGGTATAGATATTTCAAAATGTTCTATGCCCTTTGCAGGTAGCTGAGACCAGCCCAGAACACTGGTACCCTTTGAGTAGTGTGACCTGAGCCCATACCCATGCAATGACCAGTCTCTGCTTCTCTATTTCAAAATGTTCTATCACCCTTTACTCCATGTTTTCAGTAAACCAAATACCTTAAGGAACTCTGAATTTATACCTATTAGTCCTAGGAAATGGATTGCTGAGCAGATCACATTCTCTGATACTACTTTCCTCATTTCAGAGGGCTTTAGAATGGCAGCAAGATGCTGATTTGGGCTCTGAAATACAAGGTCAGAAAAGGAGTCAATCCAACATTGTGTCCACAGGCTGTGCTTACAGCCATTTCCTGTCACCTACCTTCACCCTGCAGGCTGGGACTTAACTCAGTTGATAGGGCACCACTCTGCAGTCTCTAATGTCCCAGGTTTGATTCCCAGCACTGCAAAAATGGGAGAAGGATGTGCCAATCCACTCCAAAAGCAAACCCAAAGAAAAATCAGCCATTGAAAACCCTGTGAGGGTCAGTATGAGTCAGATATGACTTGATGGCACCTAACAACAACAAAAACCCCCTTCACCCTGGCCTGTTGCTGTAGCACTGTGGTGACCAATTCAGTCAAATCTCAGAAGCTAAGCAGTGTTGGACCTGGTTAGTACTTGTATGGGAGACTGCCTGGGAACACCACATGCTGTAGGCTTGGGATAAGGACCTGGAAACCCATTGCTAAAAACAATCAGCTATTGAAAACCCTATGAATAGCAGAGAAGCACTGACAATAGTGTTTCACCTGTTGTACTTAGGGTCTCTGTAGGGTCCCTGAGTTGGATACTGACTCAAGGACACCTAACAACAACAGCCTTCACCCTGAAGCAAAAGATGTTATTCTTCAGTGCTCAGTTTATACTTAGCAAAGTAGTAATTTCAAAAGAGTCCCTTTTAGCAGTAATAGCAATGTGATAGCAAGATAAGTTCTCTAGGACTTTGTTAGAATTACCTGGTGAAAATGTATTGTTTTGGGGTCAGAGAGGATTAGAAACAGACCAATTTTTAAAATGTCCAGTTCTATAGAGACCATAGAAATTAAATAAAAGCAACTTAGTTGGTGTCATACATTGACGTAAACAGAGATATATGGGTTACAAGTCTATAAGCTAGATAAAGAGGAAAGGAAATTTTTGAGAAATAAAGGAAAGGTAGCTGATCATGAGTTGACCTTGTTTAATACATGGCCATATGCACAATGCTAAGAAAGGTAAGGAAGCAGAATAAATTGAAACATTTGAAAGTAACACATTTAAAAGAGAAGTGTAGGTAGCTTTGGTGTTCTTGATGCCTTTCTTGTCAACATATGGGCATGTTAAATTGCAGTCTACTTGTACATTCAATATGTAGGGTATGAACTTTGAGACAATATATAATATTATACTATATACAAATTTTGAAGGATGTTGAATTTTATGAATTCACATTTTGCATCTATTGAGATGATCATGAAGATTTTGTCCTTCATTCTGTATGTTATGTATCTCATTTATTGATTTGGACATTTTGAGCCATCTTTATATTCCTGGATGAATCCCAGTTGATTGTCCTAAATGATATTTTTAATTTGATGTTATTTGGATTGCTAATGGCTTATTGAGGATTTTTCATATGTGTTCAGGAAGGAATTAGCCTATAGTTCTCTTTTTTGTTGTGGCCTTGTCTAGTTTTGGCATCAAGATTTTGCTGGATTTATACAATGCGTTTGGAAGACTTCCTTCCTCTTCTAGTTTTGGGAAAAATTTAGGAATTAGTTTTTTGAATTATAGGGCTAGAGACAAATATTGAATATAGCATGGACTGCCAAAACAACCAACAGATCTATCCTATAAAAAGTGTAGCCAGAGTGCTCCTTGGAAGCAAGGATGGCTAGACTGCATCTTACGTATTTTGGACATGTGAGGAGGGACCAATTCCTGGAGAAGGACATCATATTTGGAAGAGTGATGTGTCAACAACAACAAAAAAAAGGAAGACCCTTAACTAGATGGATTGACATAGTGCCTGCAACAGTGGACTTACACATGAAAAAATATCATATCCATGGCACAGTGTCTGGTAGTATTTTGTTTTGCTGTATATGGGGTCACTAATTAGTTGGACCCAACCTGATGGCACCTGACAACAACAAAGGTTTTGTAAATGTCATCATGAAGCTGTCTGGTCCTGGAGTTTTCTTTGATGGGATACTTTTTATGGCAGATTAAATCTTACTGCTTGTTATTGTTCTATTCCTTTTTTTTTTTTTTTTTAAGTCTGGAATAGGGAGCTGAACCTGGGGCCTTACACATATTTTGCAAGCACTCCACCAATGAACTGAACCCCAGCCCCTTTATTTATTTATTTTTTTCCTTGAGACAGGGTCTTGCTAAATTGTACAGGTTACCTCTGGCCTCAAACACACTGTCCTCCTGTCTCTACTTCTTGCTAGAATTACAGATACGCACCACTGCACCTGGCTCATCCCCTTTCCTTTTATTTTGAGACAGTCTTACTAAGTTGCACAAGCTACAACTTTCCTTGAAGACATTATCCTCCTGCCTCAACCTCCTGAGTCCCTGGGATTATAGGCATTATGCCACAGCATCTGACTTCTTTTCAGGTTTTTTATTTCCTCCTAATACAATTTTTGTAAGTTGTATTGTTCAGAAATTTGTCCATTTCTCCTAGGCCATCAAATTTGTTGGCATATAGTTCATAAAAATCTGTAGTGATCTTTTGTATTTCTGTGGTGTCAATTGTAATGTCTCTCTCTTTCATCTCTGTTTTTCCTTTGTGTCTTATCTCCTTGTCTTAGTCCAGTTAAAGGTTTGTCTATTTTGTTCAACCTTCCAGATGGTGAGATCTATGTGTTGTTGATCTCTGGTAATTTTTGTCCCATCTCATTTATTTCTGCTCTGATCATTATTATTTCTTTTCTTCTAATAGATTTTTTTATTTGAGAATTTTCTGCTTCTTTGCTCTGAAGGTATTTATTGCTGAAAACTTTCCTCTCCACATTGATATTGCTGTATGCTATAGGTTTTGATATGTTGTATCTCCATTTTTATTTGCTTTAAGAATTTAAATTTTTTTTCTTCTTAATTTCCTCCTTGATTCATTGTATAGTTTCTAAAATTTTTCTTGTCATTGATTTCTATTATTATTTTATTGTGTTTGGAAAAGCTACTAGGTATGATTTTAATTTAAAAAAAGTGTTGACATTTGTGGCCCATAATATGATCTATCTCAGTTAATTCTTTGTGTGCTGATGACAAGGATGTGTACTCAGCAGCAGTTAGATGGAATGTTCTGTAGATATCTGTTAGATCTATTTGGTCTAGAGTACAGTTGAAGTCTGATGTTTCTTTGTTGATTTTTTGGTCTGATGAACTGTGCATTGCTGAAAGTGTGGTACTAAATTCTCCTGCTATTATTGCATTAGAATCTCTCTCTTCTTTTAGATCTATTAGTACATATAAATTTGGATTTTCTGATATTGAATGCATGTATACTCAGAACTTTTATCGCATTTGGCTAACCTCAAGTCTTTATCATTATACAATGGCCTTTTTTGTCTCCTTTTATTGGTTTTGATTTAATGTCTGTTTTATCAGAAGTAATGACTCTTTCTGCCTTCCTTTGGATTCCCTTTGTATGGAGTAACTTATTCCATCCTTTCACTTCCATATCTGTCTTTAGAGGTATACTCAGTTTCTTATTAGCAAAATAAAGAACTTGAGTCTTGATTTTTTTTTATGCATTTATTCACTCTGTGTTCATTAGCTGAAGAATTAAATCCACTTATATCCAAGGTAATTACTGATAGGTAAAATCTTGCTACAGTTTTGTAACTTGTTTTCTCGGTTTTTTTGTAGTGTCTTTCTCCTCTTACAGCCGTCTGTACTATAATTTACAGTGATTTAGTACTATCATATGTTTTGATTCTTTGCTTATTGCTTTGGTTTTTGTATTATATATTTTTGATTTATGGTTACTATGATGCTTTTGCCTGCAGCTGTAGCCCTGTGGCATCCGATCTCGTCAGATCTCGGAAGCTAAGCAGGGTCGGGCCTGGTTAGTACCTGGATGGGAGACCGCCTGGGAACACCAGAAGCTGTAGGCTTGGGAGAAGGACCTGGCAACCCCCTCCCAAAAATCAATCTGCCATTGAAAACCCAATGAACAGCAGAGAAGTACTGACAATAGTGTTTCCCCTGTTGTACAGAGGGTCGTTATGAGTCGGATACTGACTAGACGGCACCTAACAACAACAACAACAACATGATGCTTATAAAAAATCTTTTGATTTTTTTGAATTGATTTTGAATTGATGGCAACTTAACAAGATCTTGAAGCAAAGAAACAAAAAAGAAAGTAAACTAATAAGGAAACTCTGCCCTTGCATTCCATTCCTCTCTAACCTCTGAACTTTTGATATTATCCATTTTTATATTTTTTTAGATTTCCTATCTTTTAATATATTACTGTAGTTATTATTTTGTCTTTAGTTTTCATACTAAAGGTGGTAATTGTTTATATACTGTGTTTAGAGTATTAGAGAATTCTGAATTTGTTTGTATCATTATTCTCACCAGTAAGTTTCATACTTTCTCATGTTTTCTTATCCAACAATGTCTCTTTCAGTTTGAAGAACTCTCTTTAGCACGTTTTATTGGGTAGGTCTAGTAGAGATATATTGTTTCCACATTAGCTTGCCTAGGAACATTTTTATCTCTCGTTTATTTTTAAAGATATTTTTTCTGGGTACATATATTCTCACTTGGCAGGAATTTTTCCTCCAGTACTGCTTAAATCTCATGCCATTCTCTCCTGGCCTGTGAGATTTCTGCTAAGAAGTCTACTATCAGGCCAATTGGGAAAATTTCGTATGTTATTTATTTCTTTCCTTTTGTTACCTTGAGGAATTTCTCTTTATTTTTCACCTTTGAGAGCTTGATTTTTGTATTTCTTAGGGCAAAGTTAGTTAAGTCAGACTGGTGACCTCTGACCTTACTATATCTGCATATTTGTAACTTCCTCTAAGTTTGGGAAGTTTCTTGTTATCTCTTTGACTAAGTGTTCTATTTGGCATTCTCAAGACCCATTTGAAACCAAATAACTCAAATGTTTGCTCTTTTAATAGTGCTCCAAGTTTTCCATCATCTTTCTTAATTACTATTAATCCTTTTTGTTCTTCTTCTTTGGCTATACATTTTCTTATAATGTGTCTTCAGGTTCACTAATTCTTTCTACTGTTTAATCTATCTTATTGCTGATGTCTCTAGCACATTATAAATTTCAGTTTTTGTATTTTTCCACTCAAACATTTCTGTTTGATTTTTTTTTTCAGTACTGGGGGATGAACCCAGGGTGTTGCGCTTGCATGCTCTGCAAGTGCTAGACCACTGAGCTGCACCCCCAGCCCATGTTTTTACTTTTTTGAGACAGGGTCTCACCAAATTTCGCAGACTGTCTGTGGTCTCGAACTTGCAATCCTCCTGCCTCCACCTCCCAAGTCACTGGGATTACAGGTGTGTGCCACTGCGCCCGGCTCTGTTTGATTTCTTTAAATTGCTTTTACCTTTGGTTAAGTTTCTCTGGTAGAGTACTGAATCATCTCTGTGTGTTCACTTGAAGCTCATTCAGTTTCCTTAAATATATATCTTTTAAATCCTAAGAGATTTCTGTCATATTATCAGGTCAGTTTCTAATACCTTATTTTGACCATTATGCAAAGTCATGGTTTTCTCAAAGTTCTTGATGCTTGTTGATGTGTAACATCATCTGAACACTGGGATTGGGTTATTTACTCCAGTTTTTATGACCTGGATTTGTTTTTACCTATTTTTCCAGAAATTCTAAGCAGGCTGCTATTTCCAACGAGGCTGTATTCACTTCACTACTTAAGCATTGAATAAAACCCAAGTCCAGGTTTGCCTGGAGCCCATGTTGGTTTGTTGTCATTGTTTCGGACCTAGATGTGAATCCATGTCCATGTTTGTCCCAATGTTGCAGTTGGTATGTTATACAGACTGAACCAGCACATTACCTGGAAAGGATAGACCATTCCCACAAGTATTTTCTTGTGTCCAGTGTAGACCTAGATGCCTCATCCACACCAACCTACGGTCATGTAGTGTGTGAGTCTGCCACATTCTGGATAGAACCACTGTAGATATACAGCCTCAGATTCTTATGGCATATCTTCAGCCCACCAACATCACCAGGTCATGTTATACCCTGAAGCCACAGCCTACCTAAACCAACAAAGCAATTCAGAAGTATCAAGGCGCAAAATGCTATGAACTACCTACTGCTATGATACACTTGTGACCCAAGACCTTTAAAACCAGAAATAAGTGCTGCTGGGTAAAATATAAGCTCAGTATAGAGTGTTAAGCTACAGGAGACCCAAGGCCTAAAATTGTCTGCAACAAAAAGGAAAGAAAGTCAGCAATCAGAGATTTGAGGTAATAGAGTTTGACAATGGATCTGGGTCAGTTCTCAGAATACAACCTCTATGGACTCCATGGGATGAGGCCATTTATGAATGTGTGACCTCGAATAATGTGGGAGAAATAAGTGTAGAAATAAGTGTGGGAGAAACCAGACTCACAGTTTTGCATGAGAATGTCTGTCAGTTTGCCGCACTGTGGGGGCTTGTGTGTTGCAATGAGGCTGAGATATCTGCCACTGTAACATCGGACATGAGCAAGGTTACCCATGGAGGACAGGTTTTCAGCTGAGCTTCCAGACTAAGACAGACTAGGGAGAAGGACATGGTGAACCACTCCCAAAACAACTAGCCATTGAAAGACCTATGAATAGCAAAGAAACACTTTCAGATATAGTGCCAGAAAATGAGGCCCCCAGTTTGGAAGTCACTCAAAAGACTACTGGGGAAGAGTTGCCTCCTCAAAGTAGAGTCGACCGTGATGAAAGAAATGGAATAAAGCCACAGGGACCTCCATTTGCTGATGTGGCATGACTCAAAATGAGGAGAAACAATGTAAACATCCATTAATAATTGGAACATGGAATGTACGTAATATGAATCTAGGAAAATTAGAAATTGTTAAAAGAGAAATAGAGCTCATAAACATTGACATTCTAGGCATCAGTGAGCTAAAATGGACCAGCATAGGCCATTTTGAGTCAGACAATCATGTGGTCGACTATGCTGGGAATGATAAACTAAGGAGAAATGGGGTGGCATTCATCATCAAAAAAGACATTTCAAGATCTGTCCTGAAATACAATGTTGTCAGTGATAGAATAATATCCATATGTCTACAAGGAAGGCCAGTTAATATGACTATTATTCAAATTTATGCAGCCACCACTAAGGCCACAAATGAAGAAAGGGAAGACGTCTATTAGCTTCTGCAATCTGAAATAGATCAAACACGCAATCAAGACATACTGATAATCACTGGTGACTGGAATGCAAAGGTTGGAAACAAAGAAGAAGGCTCAGTAGTTGGAAAATATGGTCTTGGTGGCAGAAACAGAGCTAGAGATCACATGATAGAATTTTGTCAGACCAATGACCTTTTCATTACAAATACACTTTTTCAACATCATAAACAGAGACTATACACATGGAGTTCACCAGATAAAACATACAGGAATCAAATTGACTACATATGTGGAAATAGATGATGGAAGATCTCTATACAATATGTCAAAACAAGACCAGGTGCTGACTTGTGGATCAGACCATCAACTTCTCATATGCAAGTTCAACTTGAAGCTGAAGAAAATTAGAACAAGTATACAAGAGCCACAGTATGACCTTGAGTGTATCCCACCTGAGTTCAGAGACCACCTCAAAAATAGGTTTAATGCATTAGACACAAATGATAGGAGACCAGAAGAGTTGTGGCATGACATAAAAGATATCATTCAAGAAAAGCAAAAAGTCCTTTAAAAGACAAGAAAAAAAGAAAAGACCAAATTACATGTCAAAAGGGACAGGAGAACATGCACTTCAATATTGAGCAGCTAAAGTAAAAGGAAGACATGTTGAAGTTAAGGAACTAAACAGAAGATTTCAGAAGGCAGCTCTAGAAGACAAGAGAAAATATTATAATGACATGGGCAAGGAGCTGGAGGCAGGAAACCAAAAAGGAAGAACACACTCTGTATTTCCCAAGCTTAAGGAAGCGAAGAAAAAATTCAAGCCTTGAGTGGCAGTAGTGAAAGATTCTACAGGGAAAATATTAAATGATGCAGGAAACATCAAAAGAAGATGGGAAGAATATACAGAGTCATTATACAAGAAAGAATTGGTAGATGACCAACCATTCCAAGAGGTTGCATATGAAGAGGAACCAATGGGGTTGAAGGACGAAGTGGAAGCTGCCTTGAAAGAACTGGTGAAACACAAGCCTGCAGGAGTTGATGGGATACCAATAGAGATGTTTCCACAAACAGATGCAGCACTGGAGGTGTTAACATCTTTGTGCAAACAGATTTGGAAAAGAGCTACTTGGCCAACTGACTGGAAGAGATCCATATTTGTGCCTATTCCCAAAAAAGGGGATCCAACTGAATGTGCAAACTATTGGACAATGTCATTAATATCACACACAGCAAATTTCTACTAAACATCATTCAGAAGCAACTGCAGCAGTATATAGACAGGGAATTACCGGAAAAACAAGCAGGATTCAGAAGAGGGTGGGGAACCAGGGACATCATTGCTGACATCAGGTGGATATTAGCTGAAAGGAGAGAATATCAGAAAGATGTCTATCTATGTTTTATTGAGTATGCAAAAGCATTTGATTGTGTGGTCATAATAAATTATGGATAACACTTCGGAAAATGGGAATACCAGAACATCTAATTGTGCTCATGAGAAATCTATACATGAACCAGGAGGCAGTTGTTGGAATAGAACAAGGAAACACTAAGTGGTTTAAAGTTGGAAAAGGTGTGCGTCAGGGCTGTATACTTTCACCCTATCTCTTCAATTTGTACACTGAGCAAACACTCCTAGAACCTGGACTTTATGAGGAAGAATGTGGCATCAAGATTGGAGGAAGAATCATTAACAAACTGCGTTATGCTGATGACACAACTCTGCTTGCTGAAAGTGAAGAGGATTTAAAACATTTACTGATGAAGATCAAAGATCATAGCCTTCAATATGGGTTGGGACTAAACATCAACAAAACAAAAGTCCTTAAGACTGGGCCAGCACACAATTTCACAATAAATGGAGGAAAGATTGAAGCTTTCCAAGATTTTGCTTTGCTTGGCTCTATACGCAACACCCATGGAAGCAGCAGTCAAGAAATCAAAAGATGCATTGCTCTAGGAAAAGCTTTGTCAAAAGATCTTTTTAGATTTTTGAAAAGCAACGATGTCACATTGAAGACCAAGGTGCATCTGACTCATGCCATGGTATTTTCAGTCACATCATATGATTGTGAAAGCTGGATATTGAACAAGGGAGACAGGAAAAGACCTGGTGCTTTTGAATTATGGTGCTGGAGATGTCTGTTGAATACACCTTGGACTGCCAAAAGAACCAACAAATCTGTCCTAGAAGAAGTGTAACCAGAGTGCTTCTTGGAAGCAAGAATGTCCAGACTGCATCTTACATATTTTGGACATGTAGTCAGGAGAGATAAATCCCTGGAAAAGGACATCATGTTTGGGAGAGTGGCAGGTCAATGCAAAAGAGGAAAACCCTGCACCAGATGGATTGACACAGTGTCTGCAACAATGGGCTTAAACATAAATAAGATTGTTTGGCTGGCACAGAATCAGCAAGTGTTTCGATCTGCTGTACATAGGGTTGCTATGAATCGGACTCGACTGGACAGCACCTAATAACAACAACAATATAGGGTGTTACCCTGCAGCCGAGGCGCTGTGGCATCTGATCTCCTCAAATCTTAGAAGATAAGCAGGGTCAGGCCTGGTTAGTACTTGGGGGGAAGACTTTCTAGGAATGACAGATACTGTAGGTTTGGGAGAATGACCCAACAACCCACTCCCAAAAATCAATCTGCCATTAAATGTCCTATGAATAGAAGAGAAGAACTGATAAAGTGTTTCTCCTATTGTACATAGTGTTGCTATGAGTTGGATACTGACTCAATGGCACCTAACAACAACAACGTATTGTGCTATGTGTCTCATTTGGTGCTGGGACAATTACTAAGGCTCAGTCTTCTGACATTCATGGGAATAGAAGCTGTTAGGATCTGGCCCATATTAGGTACCAGCCCAACATCATTGTTTTGGGACTGGACTGCAGGTCCTTCTTAGTCTATTTTAGTCTGGAAGCTAAACTGAAATATGTCCACCATGGGTGACCCTGCACGGGTATCTGAAATATGAGTGGCATAGCTTTCATCATCACAGCAACACTTAAACCCCCACAGCACTAAAAGCTGACAGAATTGGGGAATTTCAAACATATTATGACTATATGGACCTAAGAGTCACTAGTACAAATGAGCCATTTTAAATATGTTACATTTACTTACTTCCTTACACATTTTCTCTCCTTTTCTAAAATATGTAAAAGTACATACATATGAATGCATGCAAAATGTGTACAGATGAAAATCTCTACAAATGTATTGCTCATAGATGGCCTCCTAATTGCTAAAATGGAAACAACCAAACCTTTTCAAAATAGAAAGGGGTGTATGTTAATTTCCTATGTGAGTTGGAGGGCAATTATTTAATAAGTACTTTTATCTACACAGTATTCTCAAAATTCTATGTATGCCAAGAACATTTTCAGCAAATTATTTTAAATGTTATTTCTTTCATTAATGAAGAATCAATTTAAACAGATGTTTTGATATACTTTTCCAAATAAATCAAGATTGGCTTATACAGCTTCCATAAGGTTAAAGAAAACTAAGGTTAATAGAAGGGTTATACTAGACCAAAGTGGGAAAAATTGTCAAATTAGTCTTTCTTCCTCTTTTCTCCACTTTCTCTGTCTCTTCTTATTCCTTTCTTTCTCTCTTTCTCACTGAATATTTCTTTAAGTTAGTTCCTCAAATGCAATATTATCGTCAATTTCATAGTCTAATACAGTGGTTTTATAAATAATAAGGAAGATAAATACAGCAGGTACCAGTTAAGAGAAAGTTAATTTCAAGGGCACCATATACCTACCATCAAAATTAGAATACCACAGAACTCATCACCCCCTTTTTCTTGGCGTGAGGAGATAGTGCAGAGTCTGAAAAGCATCAAAGTTGAATGTGAATATCTCCATTAATATCTGTGCTTCTACCTGCCTAGGAAATCAAATAGAGTCCACTTCAATAAGAATCCAAGACTTGGCACCATGAGTGCATACCTGTAACTCCAGCAACTCAGGAGGATGTGTAAGGAGGATTTCAAGTTTGAGGCCAGAGGCAGTGAAGACAACTCAGAGAGGCCCTGTTTCAAAGTGAACAGTGGTGAAGCACTTGGCTAACATGTGAATTCCTGGGCTCAACTCAGAGTACAAAAAGAAAAAAAAAATCCAAAACTCACTTCAGCATAAGCTAACATAAGCACTTCACTCACTTTGGTCATGGATTATAAGTACTTGTTAATAAGGTCAAGCAGATCTAGCTAATTTGTTCTTAGACTTTCTTATCATTTACCCCAAACTAAATGACAACATACCTTTTTTTTCTTAATTAAGAAAATAACATTTATTAATATTGAAAATATGTCAAGTCAGAAGACATACACAGACAGAAATTTAATATTAGAAACTGAAAAAAATGTATAATTAGTAATAAAAAGACTAATATTTGTAGGTAAGATTGTATTTTCTGTGTGTCAAGGGATGTATTAGTGAAAACTGGGTTTGACATGGGTCTTTAAAAGTGAAGATTGTAGGAAAGGAGATAAGTTGCTCAGGGAAGGAGGAAGGAGAAAGAAATGCCTGAATAAACTAAAGGAGCACCTATGTGATAGCACAGAGGCAGTAAAGATGGAAAGATGTGGATATGATTATATGGACAGATGATTTTACATTTTTGTATTTCATTACATCAAAAAGAGATAAATTCCCCAATATTGGATAGATAATTGAATAAGTGGTTAATGTTTGTAAACTAGAAAGTACATATGAAAAATATATTTATGAAAATAAAATGGAAATAAAAATTTTTTGAGAATTGGTTAGAAATAAAAGATATATGAGAACACAGTTATCTTCACAATGATATGGAATAAAAGTGAGAAGTTTTAGAGGCATTATGAAATAGGCATACCAGATTTGGCAACTGTTTGGATATGTTGGATGAAAATGAAGGAAAAAATTTAGCTAACTGCAAATCTTACAGCTGAGATTAATGACACAATAGTTTTGTTATCAAGCAATACTCAGAATGTGAAGAGCTAACTCATCTAGAAGAAACTAAAGGCTATAGATACAAACATGCAAAAGGGTTAAAAGAACATAAGAGTTATTTTTTCTTCAGTGTATGTTTGATTTTGAGTATTCAAAAACCCAGGAAAGCAATTTATCTTAGAATTTATTGATGTCAATAGAGATGATATAACCCAACTATCATTTCCAAGGGCTGGGATTTAGCTCAGTTGGTAGAGCACTGCGCTGCAGTCTCTGAGGTCCCGAGTTCAATTCCCAGCACCACAAAAATGGGAGAAGGACCTGGCAATCCACTCCCAAGGCAATCCCGAAACAGTCAGCCATTGAAAACCCTATGAGGGTCGCTATGAGTTGGACACAACTTGACGGCACCTAACAACAACAGCAATCATTTCCAAATGTGTTTATACAGCAAGAAAGGTATCAAACAACAAACAAGCACTCAAATTCAGACTCTGCCCCATTGAAAGATCCCTATTGAAGTAAAAACAAAATTAACAAGGCTTCTTTCTAAAGACGCTCCTGAAAACTCCTTAAAGACAATGTATAAGTCCTCCTGTGTGTTAAACAACTTGATTTCCTTAAGGATAATATGTAATGTACTGCCTTGCATTAGATATCTTACATCTTGAATGAAATATTATAGAATTGATCTCACACATACTAAGAAAGAACGTGAAATGACGTGGTTGTCTTTCATTCCTTAAAGTCCAACTGAGAGATTTGGATATATATTTCCTCCAAAAGCCTACAGTTCTACAAAGATTCACCTAACAATGTAAGTATGTGGGTCACTTATCAACACTGAATCCTTCTACCTATGTTGAATATTTGTTAAATTTTGAATTTAAAATTCATGAATATTAAAATATTGCCAAATATAATGAGTCTGTACTAATGTGTGTGTGTGTGGGGGGGGTGTATTGTGATTATAATTTAAGGTTTTCCAGAGGTTCTCATAGACTTTAGGAAACTGGAAGGTCATCTGCTCAATATGAAGGGTAACTTAGCCATTTAAACACTTGGTTTCATTAAGTGACAGATTTTGTGCATATATTCACATATATTATCTCATTTAATCTCCCCAAATATTTTACAGGTGAATAAAATATGTTTAAGAATGGGTGAGTTTACCAGTATTAGATATCTAGTAATCATCATAGCAATAAATCAAAGGAAATTATGGTCTAACACCCAAGTCAAGCCTGAAATGCTAGGCCATTTTAGGTAGATTATGCTACTGCTAAGTTCTGGCAAGAAGAAAAATATGGGGGTGAAGAATAAGAGAGGCTACAATGGATAATAAAAAATTGTTTGAAGTAAATAGTGGAGGTAAACCTTTTAAATGCCTAAGCTTTAGCTATATAACTTTAATGAAATCAAATGTACTATAGCATTTTCTGGAAAGGTAAACATTCACTAAATTCTCATCTTAATGGAAGGGAGGTATGTATAAAATGAGATGAAAAAGGAAAAGAAAATTTATGTCTGGTAATTCAAAATTCCCTTTTACTCCATTTGTCTCTGGACAACATATCATCACTTATGGATATTCATATATATATATTTAAATTATATAAATTTTCATATTATTTCTTTGCCCTTTGTTAATACATAAGGAATGTATCAGTCACCACATGACTCAAAAGTGACAATTTAAATACAACAATAAATTATATGTATTTTATTAAAATATATTTCAGTTACATAAAATGCCCTCATAGGGTGTTCTATTTCATTTCTATAATCTGGGTTATGTTAACATAATTCATTCTTGTTTTTAAGCCATTCTATTTGTAGGCAGAAGTTTCTTCTGGAGACATCTGAATATTTAGAATGCATACTTATAAGAAATATAAGGTAAGACAAGCAGAATATCAACAGATACCTTGTAAAGCAAGGAATTATAATTAATATCTGAAGAAGTAAGTTATCCAACCAAACTGAGTGAATAAAAAATACAACCTTTTACTTGTATTTAGTACAGACTCAGATTAAGAGAACATGTTCATTTCTGTGTTGATCTCCATAACAGTCCTATAGACTCAAGAAATATGATAAAGGAAGTGAGATGTGATACAGTCTTGACTAAAAGAGAGGAACATGACACATATCAACTCAGTTCTGATCTGAAAATGGTGTAAGATTAAGTACGTTGTTGTTATTGTTAGGTGCTGTCGAGTCGGTGTCTAACTCAGAACAACCCTACATAGAACAGGCAAAACACCATTATTAGTGCTTCTCTGCTATTCATAGAGTTTTCAATGACTGATTGGTTTTGGGGAGAGGATTGCCAGGTCTTTCTCCTAAATATAGAGTACCTGGTGTTCCTAGGCAGTCTCCCACCCAAGTATTAACCAGCTGGGACTTGCTTAGCTTCCAAGATCTGATGGGATCGGTTGCCACAGTGGTTGGGCTGCAGGCAGATTAAGTATATGACTCAACAAACCACACCTTGCTCAAAAATGTTTTCTAAAACTCCCTCCACTTTTAACTCACTGAGTACTGTGCGACAAGGTAATTTACATCACCATGGTTCATTTCTCTTTATATTGAGACTTCCTCACCTGTTGTAGTTGTTGTTGTTGTTGTTGTTGTGTTTTTAGGTACCTTCAAGTCGAGTCCAACTCATAGCAACCCTATGTACAGCAGATCGAAACACTTGCTGATTCTGTGCCAGCCAAATGATCTTATTTAAGTTTAAGCCCATTGTTGCAGACACTGTGTCAATCCATCTGGTGCAGGGTTTTCCTCTTTTGGGTTGACCTGCCACTCTCCCAAACATGATGCCCTTCTCCAGGGAGTGATCTCTTCTGACTACATGTCTGAAATATGTAAGACACAGACTGGCCATACTTACTTCCAAGGACCACTCTGGTTGCATTTCTTCTAGGACAGATTTGTTGGTTCTTTTGGCAGTCCAAGGTATATTCAATAGACATCTCCAGCTCCATAATTCAAAAGCACCAGTTCTTCTGTCTCCCTTGTTCAATATCCAGCTTTCACAACCATGTGATGTGACTGAAAATACCATGGCATGAGTCAGACACACCTTCGTCTTCAATGTGACATCTTTGCTTTTCTATACTCTAAAGAGATCTTTTGACAAAGCTTTTCCTACAGCAATGTGTCTTTTCATTTCTTGACTGCTGCTTCCATGGGTGTTGCTTATAGAGCCAAGCAAAGCAAAATCTTGAACAACCTCAATCTTTTCTCCATTTATGGTGAAGTTGCGTGCTGACTCAGGTGTAAGGATTTTTGTTTTGTTGATGTTCAGTCGTAACCCATATTGAAGGCTATGATCTTTGATCTTCATCAGTAAATGTTTTAAATCCTCTTCACTTTCAGCAAGCAGAGTTGTGTCATCTGCATAACGCAGGTTGTTAATGAGTCTTCCTCCAATCTTGATGCTGCGTTCTTCCTCATAATGTGCAGCTTCTCAGATTACTTACTCAGCGTGTAAATTGAAGAGATACGGTGAAAGTATACAGCCCTGACGCACACCTTTCTCAACTTTAAATCATGCACTGTTTCATTGTTCTGTTCGAACCAGGAGTTCATGTACAGATTTCTGATGAGCACAATTAGGTGTTTTGGTATTCCCATTTTCTGAAGTGTTATCTATAATTTGTTATGATCCACACAATCAAATGCTTTTGCATCATCAATAAAACATAGATAGACATCTTTCTGATATTCTCTGCTTTCAGCTAAAATCCACTTGACATCAGCAATGATGTCTCTGGTTCCCCATCCTCTTCTGAATCCCGCTTGATTCTCTGGTAATTCCCTGTTTATAAACTGCTGCAATTGCTTCTGAATGATCTTTAGTAGAATTTTGCTGGTGTGTGATATTAATATTGTCTGATCATTTGCACATTCAGTTGGATCCCCTTTTTTGGGAATAGGCACAAATATGGATCTCTTCCAGTCAGTTGGCCAAGTAGCTGTTTTCCAAATCTGTTGGCACAATCATGTTAACACCTCCAGTGCTGCATCTGTTTGTTGAAACATCTCTATTGGTATCCCATCAATTCCTGGAGCCTTGTGTTTTACCAGTTCTTTCAAGGCAGCTTCCACTTCGTCCTTCAACATCATCGGTTCCTTTTCATATGCAATCTCTTGGAATGGTTGATCATCTACCAATTCTTTCCTGTATAATGATTCTATATATTCTTCCCATCTTCTTTTGATATTTCCTGCATCATTTAATATTTTTGCTGTAAAATCTTTCACTACTGCCACTCGAGACTTGAATTTTTTCTTCACTTCTTTAAGATTGAGAAACATAGAGAGTGTTCTTTCCTTTTGGATTTCTGCCTCCAGCTCCTTGCACATATCATTATAATATTTGCTTTTGTCTTCTAGAGCTGCTTCCTGAAATCTTCTGTTTAGTTCCTTAACTTCATCATGTCTTCCTTTTACTTTAGCTGCCCAATGCTCAAGGGCAAGTTCTCCTGTCTCTTTTAACATGTAATTTGTTCTTTTCTTTTTTTTTTCTTGTCTTTTTAAGAACTATTTGCTTCCTTTTTGAATGATATATTTTATGTCATACCAAAACTCTTCTGGTCTCCTATCATTTGTTTCTAATGCAGTAAACCTATTTTTCAGGTGGTCTCTGAACTCAAGTGGGATATACTCAAGGTCATACTGTGGCTTTCATATACTTATTCTAATTTTCTTCAGCTTCCGGTTGAACTTGCATATGAGAAGTTGATGGTCTGATCCACAAGTCAGCACCATGTCTTGTTTTAACATTTTGTGTAGAGCTTTTCCATCATCTTTTTCCACATATGCAGTCAATTTGATTCCTGTATGTTCCATCTTTTGAAGTCCATGTGTCTAGTCTCCATTTATGTTGTTGAAAAAAACATATTTGTAATGAAAAAGTCATTGGTTTTACGAAATTCTATCATGTGATCTGCACCCTAATTTCTGTCACCAAGACCATATTTTCCAACTTCTGAGACTTCTCCTTTTTTCCAACCTTTGGATTCCAGTCACCAGTGATTATCAGTCTGTCTTTATTGCATGTTTGTCTATTTCAGATTGCAGAAGCCTTTCTTCATTTGTGGCCTTAGTGGTGGCTGCATAAATTTGAATAATAGTCATATTAACTGGCCTTCCTTGTAGATTTATGGATATTATTCTATCACTGACAACATTGTATTTCAGGACAGATCTTCAAATGTCTTTTTTAATGATTAATGCAACTCCATTTCTCTGTAGTTTATCATTTCCAGCATAGTAGACCATATGATTGTCTGATTCAAAATGGCATGTCGGTCCATTTTAGCTCACTGATGCCTAGAATGTCAATGTTTATAAGCTCCATTTCTCTTTTAACAATTTCTAATTTTCCTAGATTCATACTACATTCATTCCATGTTCCAATTATTAATGGATGTTTACAGTTGTTTCTCCTCATTTTGAGTCATGCCACATCAGCAAATGGAAGTCCCTGGGGCTTTATTCCATTTCTTTCATCACAGTCGACTCTACTTTGAGGAGGCAACTCTTCCCCAGTAGTCTTTTGACTGCCTTCCAACCTGCGGGGGCTCATTTTCCGGCACTATATGTGACAGTGTTTTTCTGCTATTCATAGGGTTTTCAGTGGCTAGTTGTTTTGGGAGTGGTTCACCAGGTCCTTCTCCCTAGTCTGCTTTATTCTGGAAGCTCAGCTGAAAACCTGTCCACCATGGGTAACCTTGCTCATATCTGAGGTACCAGTGGCATAGCTCTCAACCTCATGGCAACACATAAGCCTCCACAGTGCAGCAAACTGACAGACGTGTGGGGGTAGTTGTTAGGTGCTTTGAAGTTCAGCCTGACTTATACCACTCCTATGCACAACAGAAAGATACACTCTCAGACAGTGTGCTATGCCTGGCAGTATGCCAGTGTTTCTGTGCTATTCACTGGGTTATTGGGAGTGGGCTGCCAGGTCCTTCTGTCATTTTTGTGGTGCTGAGGATTGAGCTAATAGGTAGATCAGGTGCTTGTTCTACCTGTTAGTCTGTATCATCTCCATACAAAGAATTCGAGGGAAAATGTGACAGAAACTGGAAGGAAAAAATGTTACAGCAGTAAACATGAGGAAACATCATTCTGTTCTTGAAAAGGGATTAAACGCATAGTTTTATAGACAAAATGGTATTTATATTCATGGCTGGATCTAGGATTTCAAGCTGGTATAAGAGTTTGAGAGTGTGTGAAACATGATTTGAAGACATTAGTGTGATAAAGTGTTGTAGATTATGTTGATGTGTTCCACATTGTAAGAGGAAAAGTTCAAGGACTATTCACAAGAAGCCAGTCACTAGGGTAACTCAGGCTGAGGAAGTAAAGTTGAACCAATTGTTACATGCTCAAGGTCAGTGAAGAGACCCCAGTATACCATAGGTCCTTTCCTATATGGCACCAGGTTTTTGGCAGCCCTCATCTTGCTGGTTGGAGAGCTGGTTTCTAGCACTCTTTGATACAAAGAGCACACTCTTTGCAGAAAATAAGAGTATAAAGAGAAGAAGAGTATGTATTAAATATAATGTAGTAGAAAGAATAACTAGACCCATTTCCTATCTAGACAGAGAGAATCTTTTTTTTTTAACTCAGCCAATCTGTGGAGACCAGTGCTTTCTATCCTTGACCAAATTCTATCTAGGCTCTTCTGAATATTTTTGTCTCTAGGTCTACAAGAGCTTTTCTAGAAGTATGAGATAAAACAATATATCTCAACTCATTCCACTTAGGCTGTCAGGAAATTTACCAATGATATTATTTTTAAAAAATCAAAAAATAGACTAACACTTCTAATGAACATAGGTAAAATTGTTTTAAAAAATTAACAATCCTATATAAGAGTAACAAAAAGTTTATTCCAGCCCATGGGTGTAATACTCAAAAGTTAGCCAAAGTGATTCACCACATTAACAAATGAAAATGAAAAATAAGACATCTCAAGATATATACATACCAAAAACAAAAAAAGCATTTGATGAAATATACCATCCATTTCTAATAAAAGTTCTTGGTAAAGGGATAAGAGGACCACTTCAAATAATAAAACATACAAAATATAATGAAATCTTCATTATACTAATTATGAGAGGGTGTTTTCCCCCTGAGGTAGTAAATACCCAAAGATAACCACTCTCATCATTGTACTGGGGATTCTAACCAATGAAGAAAGACTCCAAAAAAAAAAAAAAAGCATACAAGTTAGAGAGAAATATAACTACTTTTCTAACAACATGAATGTGTATTAGGAAATCTGCTTATATCTATAAAACTTTTGTACAACTAATAAATGAGTTTATGACTCAGTAAAATTCCAATCAAAATTTCATCAAAGTTTTCTATAGAAATTACCATACTGATTCTAAAATTCATATTTAAATGCATTTAATCTAGTGTACTCAAACAGCTTTCCAAAAGAAGAATATAACTTGCACAACTAATATTCTCTCTTTCAAAGGGATGTTTCTAATAAGAAACTTCTTGCTGGTGTGCACTTGGTAGAGTGTTATGGTGGTGCAGATTAATGTATGTTGAGACAGAACAAACTAGCCACTTTCATAATGAAATCACACACCGGATAACCCATGAATTCATTAAATATGAATGGATTAATTTATTCATTAAGACAGAATGTTCCTGACTCAATATCTTCCCAAAGGTCTCACCTCTCAAATACCATGTATATGAAAGTTTAGGGAGTGTGTTTGTAGCAAATTAAATTTGGAGGACTTATTCAAACCATAGCATTTTGTCTTTTAGATGGCAAACCAGTTCTGTTTTCTTGGGTTCAATTCTCAGAATACCAATTTAAAAACAGATCAAGCTTTTTAAATGTTTTTATGCATAAAATTGACCTATACTAAATTACTTTGCCTGAAGTATCTAGAGTACCTTTTTTACATTTGTAACTAAACTCTGCCATACTGATACTTTATATGGACAAATTATTTTCCACAGACAGCTATCTGTATCTCTTTCAAATCTGCCTAGTGGAATAAAGAATGATCAATAAACAATAAAGAATTGTAACTAAAGAATAATTTAGTTACAAACTGTATGTGCAAAAATTTACTCTTAAACAGAATATCATTTAACAAAGAGGAAGATTGAATACTTAATATATTGTGAAAAATCAATATATAGTTGTTCATAATATTCAATATGCTTGAGACTATTGAAGTATTTTCTCTTTCTTGCTTTTAGGCAAGCTTTCATATTGCTTTGCAATGGATCTAGATTCAGTTGTAAACCCAGAAGACCATGGCAATATCTTCCATGTCTGTGCTTGAGTGGTGTTCTGTACTTATTTAGCCTTTAATTTACTTCGGCACTGTGTTTTGTACCTAATGGCTCACTAAAGTGAGTAAATATCTACATACTATTATTTTTAATTATATTTTATTAAAAACTGAAAAGACTAACTTTTACTATGAATGACATGAAGAATTTTCACATAAATAGCTGGGGAATCTATTATATGGAAGAAATGTCCAACTATGATAATAGCCATCAAGTCCGTATCCGACTCATAGCGACCCTCTGTACAACAGGGGAAACACTATTGTCAGTGCTTCTCTGCTGTTCATCGGGTTTTCAATGGCAGATTGATTTTTGGGAGGGGGTTGCCAGGTCCTTCTCCCAA
>VMDO01019271.1:0-40089 GCA_007922755.1 Pedetes capensis | reverse complement strand
CCAGAACACCTAATTGTGCTCATGAGAAATCTGTACATGAACCAGGAGGCAGTTGTTCGAATAGAACAAGGAAACACTGAGTGGTTTAAAGTTGAGAAAGGTGTGCGTCAGGGCTGTATACTTTCACCCTATCTCTTCAATTTATACGCTGAGCAAATAATCTGAGAAGCTGGACTTTATGAGGAAGAACGTGGCATCAGGATTGGAGGAAGACTCATTAACAACCTGCGTTATGCAGATGACACAACTCTGCTTGCTGAAAATGAAGAGGATTTAAAACATTTACTGATGAAGATCAAAGATCATAGCCTTCAATATGGGTTACGACTAAACATCAACAAAACAAAAATCCTTACCACTGGGTCAGCATGCAACTTCACAATAAATGGAGAAAAGATTGAGGTTGTCCAAGATTTTACTTTGCTTGGCTCTATAATCAACACCCTTGGAAGCAGCAGTCAAGAAATCAAAAGATGCATTGCTCTAGGAAAAGCTGTGGCAAAAGATCTCTTTAGAGTATTGAAAAGCAAAGATGTCACATTGAAGACGAAGGTGCGTCTGACTCATGCCATGGTATTTTCAGTGGCATCATATGGTTTTGAAAGCTGGACATTGAACAAGAGAGACAGAAAAAGAATGGATGCTTTTGAATTGTGGTGCTGGAGACGTCTATTGAATATACCATGGACTGCCAAAAGAACCAACAGATCTGTCCTAGAAGAAGTACAACCAGAGTGCTCCTTGGAAGCCAAAATGGCCAGACTGCATCTTACATATTTCGGACATGTAGTCAGGAGAGATCAATCCCTGGAGAAGGACATCATGTTCGGGAGAGTGGCAGGTCAACGCAAAAGAGGAAAACCCTCCACCAGATGGATTGACACAGTGTCTGCAACAATGGGCTTAAACATAAATAAGATTGTTTGCCTGGCACAGAATCGGGAAGTGTTTTGATCTGCTGTACATAGGGTCGCTATGTGTAGGAATATTTAGAATATTTAGAATATTTAGAAGTAAGGGAGTGGGAAGAATCCTTTGAAATGTATGCTATTGCTCATCATATTTTTTTCCCTGAAATTCACTGGAGTTGGGGTAGGATAGTGAATACCTGCCTGCAGCCATAGCCCTGTGGTATCCGATCCTGTCAGATCTCGGAAGCTAAGCAGGGTCGGGCCTGGTTAGTACCTGGATGGGAGACCACCTGGGAACACCAGAAGCTGTAGGCTTGGGAGAAGGACCTGGCAACCGCCTCCCAAAAACCAATCTGCCATTGAAAACCCTATGAACAGCAGAGAAGCACTGACAATAGTGTTTCCCCTGTTGTACAGAGGGTCGCTATGAGTCGGATACTGACTTGATGGCACCTAAGAACAACAACAACAACAAGTGAATACCTGTGTCTTAAACTTTTGAAGTTTTATTTCATTCTGACTTTGCATTATTTTTTTTAAAACAAGAACAAAAACATCAACACAACATAACTTCCAGTGCTTTATTAAAAAGTTTTATTCTGCTGGGCTTGTTGGTGCACACTTGTAATCCCAGCAACTCGAGAGGCAGAAGTAAAAGGATCACAAATTCAAGTCCAGAGGCAGTCTGTAATTTAGTGAGACCGTGTCTCAATATAAAAAATATTTTAAAAGAGGCTAGGAATGCAGCTTAATGGCAGAGTGCTTGCAAAGTATGTGTGAGGCCCTGGGTTCAGCCCTACAATGCACAAAACAAAAATCAAAAACAAAAAAGTAAAATTTTAGTAGGATGTGGTGGCACATAGCTGTAGTCACAGCAGTTGAGAGCCTTAGGTGGGGAGATCATGAGTTTGAGGCCAGACTGGGCCTCAAATGTGATTGTCTTAATCTCCCTCCCACTTTGATCACTATCATGTTTGGACTTTTTCCATCAGTGAGAAAAAACCTCTAACACCACTAGCTAGTTAGAGGTAAAGTGCCTGGGTGTTTCGGTTTTTTGTTTGCTTTTATGGGGAGATTTTCTCCAGCATTAAATAACAGTACTCAAATATCAATTAATAAGGATAGAGTTTTAAAAGTATTTGAAAATATTGTAATCTGAATCATTAATTGCTGAAATACATTGGGAATATGTTGATGCCTTGGTAATATGTCAATATAGTATCTTATGTACATATTTTTAAAAGCCCTGCATTAATTCTGGATTGTCTGATTCAGCTTCTCACTTTTTAGGTTAAGAATACTATATTTCCCTGTTGAAGAAGTCTTTTCTCTGTATAAAGATATTCTGACAAGTCATATTATAAAAATTTTAAAAGCTTCTCTTCAGTATTTTGTTTTTATAAACTACCTGTTGTTTTATGTACATAATGTATACATTTGAATAGAATGCTCATCACTTGTCAGCCATTGGTGGCAGCATAGAAATTACTTGTGGTACTTGCTTTGCAAGAAATTCTTTTGTATTTGTGACATCAGCTTTGTTTTATACAATTAAAGTATTACACGCTAGAATAATCTAAATTGCAACCACTAAATGGTGATGTAGTTCTTTTTGCTTTGCACTGAATTTGTTTACTGAATATATGCACCTATTGACTACTATTTAACATGACAGTTTCATGAAAAATTTTCCTTGTTTTGGTAGCAAATAAGAAAGTGGTTATATTATGAAAGATTTTTCCTTATTTTAAAATTCATCTTCAAAAATATTACATTAACAGATAAAATGTAGAAAACCTCATGTGTGTGCAAAATCCTTCAGTTATACAATTTGAGTTTCGAATGTTTAATGCTTCAAAAATGATATATTCATGATCACTTTAATAGTATTGTTCTAATTTTTAAGTTCCCTGTTAAAAAGGTTTTGCAGTTATTTTAATTCATTTCTTCTATTAAAAAAGAACAGAACAAAATCTTTAGATTAAGACTTAAAGTTGATGCTAGAATAAATATTTAGACTATTAGATAACTTCTTTTATACTTGCACTAACATTAACTCCACACAGCAATCTAAATACTTAGAAAACTTTACCAATGACTTTCAAGAATCTGAATTTTTTTCCCCTTTGATATCTTGTTAATAATTCTGGTTATAATTTATTTAGATAGGTTAATAGCATTAGTGTATTGACATCATTTAAATTTACAAGTATTTTCTTTAGGGAATTATTTCATTGAATAGATTTCAGAAATAATGGAATAAAATTAATAGTAAGTTTGTCTTAACTTTGCATAAAGCTTTAAGAATGTCACTATTTAGTTTTTATTTTAATAATAGATAAAAGGTTAAGTGTAGTATAAAGACATTTTCTAGTATAACTAGTGGAGTGTCTCCACAATATAATGAAGTTTCTAGACCTCAATACCAGTTTATATAAAGAAACTTCATGATTTCAGTCATGAAGAAGCAAAAAATTACTTGCAAGTAATAGTTTTTCTTCTTTTTAGAAACAACCTGAATGTAAATGGGCACTTTATGTTAATATGAACAAAATTTAAGGTTGCTTTTTCACTACATGGGTGCTTTGATGTGCAATGTATAGTGGACATTAGTATATAAGTGAGTGGTTAAATGAATCATAAGATAGAACATCTGCCTCAGATGGCCTTTCAGGAAGTATGAGTTATGTTGTTGAAATCTCTAATCAGTGCATCTGTCCCTGAGACTTCAGTTGGTATAAGGATAGTTTTCTATTTTGGATTAGTTACTATATGAAGATAGCATATTTAAAAATTTTTTTCTGTGCATGCAACTGGAAAATTTGTGCTAGTGATATCTGAATAATAAAATTACAATGATGATATTTTTCAGCCTAGTAATAAATAAGGAATAGTAATAAGTATGTGAACTTTAACTATTGAATGCCTTAAAGTGGTTATTTATGGTAGGATTTTTACATTACAGACACATAGGTTTTAATGTCTAACTGGAGGAAATAGTCTTACAAATACTGGTATCACAACAAGGGGGAAATCCCGATGGAGGCTGAAAGACAGGAGGATTCGGATAGGATATTTCACTAAAATAGAAGACTCTATTTAGGTCCTTTCTGAAGAGAGAGAAGTCATATGAGGAGGGAAAGTGGGGGGAGAGCAAGAGTATGAATGAATAGATATGAATGAGAATGTGTGTTCATGTGTTCTATACAAGGTAAAAACTAATCACAGCACATTGTAGAATATCAAATTGGGTTAATGACATAAAGGTGTGGTACATGCTTGTGTGTGTGTTATTCTTTATAATCAATAAGCCACAGGAACAAATTCTTATGATCATATTTAACTTTCACTAAAGGGAGCAAATGGGAGAAGGATGTGGCACTCCACTCCTGAGGCAATCCCGAAACAATCAGCCATTGAAAATCCTGTGAGGGTCACTATGAGTTGGACACGACTTGACGGCACCTACCAACAACAACAGAGGGTGCAAATCTAAAGAAATCTTCCCTTCTCTTAGAAAATTTATACTTGACTGTTCAATTAAACTTTTTGTTCTGTTTTTGGAGGTAGAATCTCATTTTGTTGGCCAGGCTGGTCTTGAACTCACTATGTAGTCCTGGCTGGTCTGGAGCTCAAAATCGTCCTGCTTCCACCTGCTGAGTGCTGGGATTACAAGCCCATGTACAGCTTTCGATTAAACTTTTGTGCAGGAAGATAGTGAGAGTAGTTAAAGGAGTGTATGAGGCTTTGACTGGGAATTGAGCATGTGTTAATTTGCACTTTGAGATTTTAAAATATTTTTATTCCAAACAATAGCTTTAAGAAGTTATGAGGATTTTCAGCTTATGCCCTGAGATATAGAGAGCTGCAAGGAGTATTACTCCTTGTAAGAAAAGTGCTGGATGCACTTCTAAATCTAAGGACATATGTGCCTGTGGGGAAAGAGGAAACATTCCCTTGGTATAGACACACCTGGACACCAGTAAGAAGATTTTAGCTGTAATTGTGACAAATTAGTGAAATTTGAATATAGGCTGGTAGGAATTTGTGAAATCCATGAAAGTTGCCAAAACTGGGGGATCCTGGGCCCTCTAGTGTCCTTGTTCTCCACTGACCCTAGTAGGTGGGGTAAGAACCTTACAAGATGAGAAATAGAAACAGTTCCCCAAAATATACATTATGGCACAAAAAGGAGGAAAACAGTGTTATCAAGTTCCTTCTCCTGTCTTTTCATTATGCAAGAAAATTCTTTATTTGTGAACAATCAATGGAGAGGATGGGGAGGAAAGGCCTTTTACAATAAGCCTTCAGCACTGATGAAATTCCTTGTGGCTGGGGGAAGGAAAGTTGGGGTGGGTGGATGAGATGTAGCACATCTGCTTTTTCAGGAATATGATGGGCCCAGAACTGTGGCTTCAGGGCAAGGAGGAAGAGAACTGAAAAACATACTGGCTCAAGACGCATGACCAAGGTTGAAGCTTGGTCAGAACAACAGAGGATAGATCCTCCCTGAGCTGTTCCTTACTACCAAATTAACATGTTTCTCGAGAAGACAAAAGCAAATATAATGACATGTGCAAAGAGCTGGAGGCAGAAAACCAAAAGAGAAGAACTATGTTTCTTAAGCTTAAGGAAGTGAAGAAAAAATTCAAGCTTTGAGTGGCAATAGTGAAAGATTCTACAGGGAAAACATTAAACAATGCAGGAAACATCAAAAGAAGATGGAAGGGATACACAGAATCATTATACAAAAAAATTGGTAGATGACCAACCATTTCAAGAGGTTGCATGTGAAGAGGAACCAATGGTATTAAAGGACAAAGTGGAAGATGCCATGAAAGAACTGGCAAAACACAAGGCTCCAGGAATTGAGGGGATACCAATAGAGATGTTTCAACAAACCGTTGCAGCGCTGGAGGTGTTAACATGTTTATGCCTACAGATTTGGAAAACAGCCACCTGGCCAACTGACTGGAAGAGATCCATATTTGTGCCTATTCCCAAAAAAGGGGATCCAACTGAATGTGAAAACTATCAGACACTATCATTAATATCACACACAAGCACAGTTTTACTAAAGACCATTCAAAAGCGATTGCAGCAGTATATAGACAGAGAATTACCGGAAAATCAAGTGATATTCAGAAGAGGGTGGGAAACCAGGGACATCATTGCTGATGTCAGGTGGATATTAGCCAAAAGCAGAGAATATCAAAAAGATGTCTATCTATGTCTTATTGACTATGCAAAGGCATTTAACTGTGTGGATCATAACAAATTATGGATAACGCTTTGGAAAATGGGAATACCAGAGCACCTAATTGTACTCGTGAGGAATCTGTACATAAACCAAGAGGAAGTTGTTCGAATGGAAAAAGGAAACACTGCCTGGTTTAAAGTTGAGAAAGATGTGCGTCAGGGCTGTATACTTTCACCCTCTCTTCAGTTTATATGCTGAGCAAATCTGAGAAGCTGGACTTTATGAGGAAGAATGCATTATCAGGATTGGAGGAAGATTCATTAACAACCTGCATTATGCAGATGACACAACCCTGCTTGCTGAAAGTGAAGAGGGTTTAAAACATTTACTGATGAAGATTAAACATCATAGCCTTCAATATGGGTTGTGACTAAACATCATCAAAACAAAAATCCTTACGACTGGGTCAGTATGCATCTTCACTGAGATTGTCCAAGATTTTACTTTGTGTAGCTCTATAATCAACACCTGTGGAAGCAGCAGTCAAGAAATCAAAAGACGCATTGCTTTGGGAAAAGCTGTGGCAAAAGATCTCTTTAGAATATTGAAAAGTAAAAATGTCACATTGAAGATGAAGGTGCATCTGACCCATGCCATGGTATTTTCAGTCACATCATATGGTTGTGAAAGTTGGACATTGAACAAGAGAGACAGGAAAAGAATTGATGCTTTTCAATTATGGTGCTGGAGATGTCTATTGAATATACCATGGACTGCCAAAAGAACTAACAGATCTGTCCTAGACAAAGTATAACCAGAGTGCTCTTTGGAAGCAAGAATGGCCAGACTGCGTCTTACATATTTCGGACATGTAGTCAGGAGAGATCAATCCCTGGAGAAAGACATCATGTTTGGGAGAGTGGCAGGTCAATGAAGAAAAGGAAAACCCTCCTTGAGATAGATTGACACAGTGTCTGCAACAGTGGACTTAAACATAAATAAGATCATGTCCCTGGCAAAGAATCAGGAAGTGTTTCAATCTGCTGTACATAGGGTCGCTATGAGTTGGACTCGACTCCACAACACCTAACAACAACAACAACAACAATAAGAAGTAGGGGCTGGGATTTAGCTCAGTAGGTAGAGTGCCACTCTGCAATCTCTGAGATCCAGATCTTGATTCCCAGCAGCACAAAAACGGGAGAAAGATGTGGCAATCCATTCCTGAGGCAAACCCAAAACAATCAGCCATTGAAAATCCTGTGAGGGTCTCTATGAGTTGGACAAGGCTCGACAGCACACAACAACAACAACAACAACAACAACAACAACAACAACAAGTAACAGCAGAATACTGCTGAGTTGGGAAAAGGAGAGGGAAAAAAGAATAGACAGAGAATCTCAGTACAAAAGAAAGACCTAAACTCATAGTTGAATAGACCTTACTTATAAACCACCTCCATCCTAAACTAGATATCTTTATAAGAATTTGAAGCCTTTAGTACACTGAAGTTAATAATGGTCCTAACCTCAAACCGAACCTTTTTTTTTTTTATTTTTTATTTTTTTTTTGGTGCTGGGGATTGAACACGGCATTGTACGTAGTAAGCAAGTGCTCTACCACCAAGCCACATCACCAGCCCCTAGCCAAGCTTTAGCTCAGTAAACTCACCCCTGCCCCAAAGTCCCAGGGAAAGAAAAGACTTGGCCCTTTTTTAGGCATAAAAGCTAGTTACCTCGGTTTGCTTCAATAACAACAGAATTATGAGGAATGATAGAAGCAAGGAAGAAACACACTTAGGGATAAAGCAGTTGTTAGAACTAGCCTTAAGTGTCATATAGATGTTGAGACCATCTCACAAGTAATTTAAAATAACTATGATTAGTATTCCCCACATGTCTATCAGGTTGTGCTGTGAGGGCTTGCATGTTTCTGTGATGCTGAAAGCTGTGCTACTGACATTTCAGATATCAGCAGGTTTCAGCTGAGCTACCATAGTAAGAAAGACCAGGGAGAAGTTTCCGTCAGCCCATTCTTGAAACAATTTGCTATTGAAAACCCTATGAATGGCAGAGATGTTGTTGTTGTTAGGTGTCTTTGAATTGTGTCCAACTTAGAGGGACCCTCATAGGGTTTTCAATGGCTGATTGTTTTGGGATTGAGAGTGGACTGCCACATCCTTCTTCCATTTTGGTGGTGCTGGGGATCAAACCCAGTGCCTCACAGACCACAGAACAGCACTCTACCAATTGAACTAAACCCTAGCAGAAGCACTGGCTGGAAAATGCGCAGTCCTGGAAAATGAGCCCCCCAGGCTGGAAGGCATTCAAAAAGATAACTGAAGAAGAGTTGCCTCCTCAAAGTAGAGTCGACCTTAATGATGGGAATGGAGTAAAGCCCCTGAGACCTCCTTTTGCTGATGTGGCATGACTCAAAATGAGAAGAAACACAGTGTCAGCATCAGTGGGTTCAAACATAAAAGAAAGAAATAGAAAGGATTGTGTGTATGACAGTGTCAGGTAGTATCCTGTTAAACATAGAGTCACTGTGATTTGGACCCAACTCAACAGCACCTAACTACAATAACAACAACAACAATGGCACTATAATTAATATATAAAGGCTGTAATAGAAAAGTTGGACAACATACATGATCAGTTGGGTAACCTCAGTAGAGGTGAAAGGAAAAAATCAAATAAGAAAACTAGAAGTGAAAAACACAGTAAGAGATAAGGAATCCTTTTAGACTCATTAGTAAAATTCACACAGTGAGGGAAGAATCAATGTTCTTTTACAGTGTATCAGTAGGAATGACTGAAACTAAAACACAAAGAGAAGAAAACTTGGAAATAAACTGAAAATAATACCCAGGAGTGGTGGGAAATTATCAAAAGTTCTAACATATTCATAATTGAAATAACAGGAGAGAGAGAGAGAGAACGAGAGAGAATGCATATGAATGGGAGAAAAGAAATACAGTTGTATGTCACTTAATGATGGGAATGTGTTTTGAGAAATGGATAATTAGGTGATTTCATCATTGTATAAATATCATAGAATGTACTTATAAAATCCTGAGTGATATAGCCTACTATAACACCTAAGCCATATGGTATAGGCTGTTGCTTCTAGGCTATAAACTGTAAAGCACGTTAATGGACTAAATAATGTAGGTAGTTGTAAGACAATGATAAGCATTTGTGTATCTAAACATAGAGAAAGTATAGCAAAAATGATAGATGAAGCCAGGCATGGTGGTGCATGCCAGTATTTTCAGTGACTCGGGAGGCAGAGGCAGGAGGATAACAAGGTCGAGTCCAGAGGCAGCCTGTATAACTTAGCAAGACCCTGTTTCAAGATAAAAAAAGGGCTTGGGGGTGCAGCTCAGTAGTAGAGCACTTGCAAAGTATGTGTGAAGTGCTGGATTCAGCCCCCTAGTACTGCAAAAACAAAACAGAATGAAGGAACAACAAAAAATGCTAGGTGATTGGGCTGGGCACCACACACCTGTAATTTCAGCACTTGAGAGTCAGAGCTAGGAGAGTAGTGAATTCAAGGACGGCTTAGGCTATGTAGGGAGACAAAAGAAAACAACCTCCCAATCAAACGAAATAAACAAAAAAGACTGGATGGTAGGAATTTTTCAGCTCCATTATAACCTTATGAGACTTCTATTGCATATGTAGTCTGTTGCTGACCAAAATATCATTATGCAGCTCATGACTGTGTTTTAAGAAATAATAAACAACAATTTTCCAATATTAATGAGACATAAAACCATAGGTCCAAGAAGCGCTGAGAATTTCAAGCAGGATAAATAATATACATATGCTCACACACAGAAACATAACTTACTCAAATGGCTGAAAATAAAAGCAAAAGAGGAAATCTTAGGCTGAGTATGTAGATCAGTGGTAGAGTTCATTTGCCTAGCATGTGCAAGGCCCTGGATTCAATCCCTGGTCCAGAGCATCAAGAAAAGAAAATCTCAAAGGTTCCAACTGAGAAAAGAAATATTACATCTAAATAACAAAAGAAATTTAGCTGGGTGTGGTGGCACACATCTGTAGTCACAGCTTCTTGAGAGGTTGAGGCAGGAGGATCAGTTGAGTGCAGGAGACTGAGGTCAGATTGGGCAACATAGCAATACACTGTCCCCCTGCCCCACGCCAAAAAAAAGTAAGAAAGGAAAGCTTGATGGCTGACTTTTGTCAGAAACTATGGAAGCTAGGAGACAGTGGAGTGACATTTTTAAAGAACTGAAAGAAAAAAAAAAAAAACTGTTAGCCCAGAAATCTATACATAATGAAAATATTTTTGAAAATGGAGAAAAAAAAATTTTTTTAAGTCAGACAAAACTAGGAATTCATTGCCATCAGACTTACTCTATAAGAAATGTTAAAGCAAGTTACTTAAGTAGAAAGAATATTATCTACACAAACTTAGATCTTAAAAAAGATTACTTAGAAATGGAATAAATGAAGGAAAAGGTATTGTTTACTTGTTCGGAAACAGATCAATATGCTTTTTACAAAAAGTTATAGACAAATATTTTATATAAAGGGCCTAACAATAGATATTTGAGGCTTTGAGGCCCATATAGTCTGTTGCAACTCCTCAATTCAGCTAGTATAGTGTGAAGTATGTAAGTGAGTGAGCATGGCCATGTTCCCAGTAAAACTTTATTTCCAAAAGCAGATGGTGGGTCAGCAGATTTGGCCTTTTGGCGCTAAGTTGGCCTACCACTGCTGTATAAAAGATAATTGGCCTCCGAAGGTGAAAATAGTCACAATATATTATGTGTATAGTGTATATAAGAGTAAAAATGTGCTGGACACAGTGGCACATGCCTATAATCCCAGCAGCTCAGGAGGTGGAAGCAGGAGGATCGCAAGTTCGAGACCAGAGGCAGTCTGTGAAACTTAGCGAGACCGTTTCTCAAAAAGTAAAAAATGGGCTAAGGGTACAGCTCAGTGGTTCAGCACTTGCAGAACATGCAAGTGTGAGGCCCTGGATTCAACCCCCAGTACCACAAAAAAAAAAAAAAAAAAAAAAAAAAAAAAAAAAAAAAAAAAAAAAAAAAAAAAAAAAAAAAAAAAAAAAAAAAAAAAAAAAAAAACGAGTAAAAGATGTGACAACAATAGCAGAAAAGATGGAAGAGAGAATTCTGATTCTCTCATTATAAGGTATTTGCACTATGCATGAAAGTGGTGAAATATTTAAAGGTAAACTCATTTATAATGTAAATTGTAAACTTTTATGCAAGTACTAAAATTTTTGAAACAGGCCTAAATAATATATCTATAGAAGAGAAGCTGGGTATGGTGGTGCATACCTGTAATCCCAGCACTTGGGCAGGAAGATAAGGCAGGAGGGTGGTGAGCTTGTGCTATACATAGTAAGACCCTATCTGCAATAACTAACTAACTAAATAAATAAATAACTCTAAAACTCTATAGAAGAGATGAAATGAAATCATTAGGAGTTATTTGATATATATTTTTAAGTTTACAAATATATAGATTTATGGTATACAACATGATGTTTGATGTATGTATCCATTGTGGAATGACTAAATCTAGCTATTTAACATGTGTGTTGCCTTGCATTTTTTTGGAAGGTGAGAATGCTTAAAATCTACTCTAAGCAATTTTTGAGCATATAATTATATTCTTATCACTGGTAGTCAACATTATGTACCATAAAATTCTTGAACTTATTCTTCCTGTCTAACTGAAATTTTATATCCTTTGACTAGGAATTATTTTCTAATATCTTATTTGACCAGTAGTTATGTTTTAATGTGGGAAAATTTCAAACTTCATGTGTGAAATACACCCTATTGTTGCATACATATCCATTCCTAAACTTAGCTATGTGTACCTTTTCCTTTTTGATGCTGCTGATACTACAATAGGAATATTACCACATTACTTTTTGATAAATACTAATGTATGTATGTATGTGTTGTTGTTGTTGTTGTTAGGTGCCGTGCAGTAGTTATCCAACTCATAGAGACCCTACTTACAACAGGCAAAACACTATTGTCAGTGCTTCTCTGTCATTCATAGGGTTTTTCAATGGCAGATTGATTTTTGGGAGTGGGTTGCCGGGTCCATCTCCCAAGCCTACAGCACCTGGTGTTCCCAGGCAGTCTCCCATCCAAGTACTAACCAGGCCCTTCCCTGCTTAGCTTCCGATATCTGACGGGATTGGATGCCACAGTTCTACAGCTGCAGGCATACTAACATGTAGTAGATCAAAATTTGTTTTTAATATTGTATCCGTAACTTTAAAGCATTTCCAGCATTACTTATTGTCTTAGAACATAGAACTTCATACATTCAGCATAGAAGTGATCTAATATTTGGAAACAAATTCATATGTTTTTGTGGTTGTAGCCTTGTTAATTATTAGTTGCTCCTTGAGTATCAGGTCCCTCTTATGTGAAAGAGATTATCATCATATCTGGTTTATAGTCACAACAATTAAATGAGATCTATGTTAAACATTAAACATTGAGAAATAGTATATAAATTTTAATCCAAGAGTAAATGATTTGAATACATAATTATATGTTGCTCAAAAGTCAAAAAGTCAAAATGATAAGTATGAAGGTATATGTTGAGAAGCCTGGCTCCATATTTTATCTGCCTTGTCCTCATAACTATAGTATCTTATTAGTTTCTTATTTACTCTTCTCCATTTTCTTTATACAAATACAAGGAGATAAAATTAAATATATTTTTTCTTTTCTTTTCCTAAGTGAAAAATAGTCTACCTGTACGGCATTGCTTCTTTCTTTGGCAATTAAAACATCCTGAAAAAGGACTGGGAATGTAGTAGTTCAGTGGTAGAGAGCTTTCCTAGCATGTGGAAGTCCCTGGTTTCGAGTTCCAGCACCAAGGAAAAAAAAATCTTGGAGGGCTCTTCATATCAGTGTACAGAGATAGTTTTCATTTTTCTCCACAAATGCATTGTATATTTTTGTGTGACTGTATTGTTCTTTATTCAAGTAGTTCAGAATTGCTGGGTACATGGGTTGTATCCAATATTTTGCTTTGGTTATAATATCATACTTCATAGTCAAGTACCTATATCATTTCATACATTTTTAAGTCAATGAGAAACAGATTTCCAAAAATGGGGTTGTTAGATCAGAGGGAGAATTAATATTGCCAGATTTCCCTTCTAGAGTTTGTGCCATTTTATATTGCTAGAAGCAATGTTTGAGAATTCCTATTTCTCCATGTTCTTGATGGCGGAACATGCTTTAACTTAGGGATTTTTGCAGTTCATGAAGAAAGACTTCTCCCATGTGTCTGTCAGCTTGTGCTACAGGGGCTTGCATGTTGCTTTGATGCTGAGAGCTGTGCCATTGGTATTTCAGATACCAGTAGGGTCACATGGTAGACAGGGTTCAGGTGAGCTTCCAGGCTAAGACAGACTAGGGAGAAGGACCTGGGAGTCCACTGCCAAAACTATTAGCCACTGAAGACCCTATGAATAGCAGAGAAGCACTGTCAAATATAGTGCCAGAAAATGAGCCCCATAGGCTGGAAGGTATTCAAGAAATGACAGGGGAAGAGTTACCTCCTCAATGTAGTTGCTGTTGTTAGGTACTGTTGAGTCAGGACTCATAGTGACCCTCATAGGGTTTTCAATGACTGATTGTTTCAGGATTGCACTGGGAATGGATTGCCATGTCCTTCTCCTGTTTTGGCTGTGCTGGGGATCAAACCTGGGTCCTCAGAGTGCAGAGCAGCACTCTATCAATTGAGCTAAACTCCAGCCCTCAAAGTAGAGTTGACTTTAATGATGGGAATGGAGTAAAGCCCCTGGGACCTCCTTTTGCTAATGTAGCACCAATCAAAATGAGAAGAAACATGGTGGTTGCAATAATGAGCTCAAACATAAAAATGATCATGTGCATGGCACAGTGTATTGGGTAGTGTTTTGTCCTGCTATACATAGGATCACTATGAGTTGGACCCAACTCAATAGCACCTAACAAGAGAGATTTGATATCTTAATATCCTTTTAGTTTGCTTTACCAAGTGAGGTTGTGAATCTCTTCATAGTTTAAGAGCTACTTGTATTTTTCTGTGGATTGCCTGTTTCATGTAGCTTACCTATTTTCATATCAAATTGTTTTTTCTTTCATTTTTTTTCTTTGACAACTGAGAGTTCTTTATAGGTTATCAGCCCTTTGTTATATGAGTGGCAATTATTTTTTCCAAGTTTGTCATTTATTTTAACTTTTTGATGTATTGTGCAATTAAAAATTTTTTTGTTAGTAGAAATGAGTTACCATAAAGCCCTTCTTCAACCCAAGGCTATAACCTATATTTTCTTACAGTACTTTTTATTTTTAAATTTCTGATGCATTTAGAGTTCGTGTACAGTGCAGCATGTGGAACCTATGGTTTTTTGCAACTGGCTCTTTGGTTGTCCCATACTATTAAAAAGTCTGTCTTAATAGAGTTGAGATGCTACCTTTATCATAGCTAGATTCTGATGAGTATTTGTATCTATTTTAGATCTTCCTATTCTGCTTTAGTAGTCTGTTGATTTATTAATTTGCTAATACCACATTTTTTATATCAAGACTATATATATAGCCAAGTGCCATGGCACACTCCTGTAATCCCAGTGACAGTGACTTGGGAGGCTAAGGCAGAAGTATTGCAAGTTCAAGGCCAAATGCAGCCTGTGTAACTTGGTAAGACCCTGCCTCAAAATAAAAAAGGGGTTCGGGGTGCAGCTCTGTGGTTGAGCACTTGTCTAGCGTGGATGAAACTCTGAGTTCAACCCCCTAGTACTATGTAAAAAAAAAAAAAAGACTGCATATACATCTTATAATATCTAGTAATTTGTTTTTCTTCATTTTCAGAGTGTTCCTCACTAGTCTTGTTTGTTTATTTACTTCTGTATAAACTTAGTAGTGAACTTTCCTCACCTCAGAAAAAGAAATCTTGTAGAAAGTGTTATTATGAAAACAGTAAATTTATAAGTTATTAAGTTTATAAGTTTATAACTATCTTCCCATTCAAGAACATGGTATGTTTTTTTTGTTGAAGTCTACTTTTGGATCATGTCTTAAGTCTGTTTTGTGTTGTATTGCTGTAACAAAATACCTGATACTGGGTACCTGATCAAGAAAAGAGCTTTACTTAGTTCACAGTTCTGGAGATGCAAGAACATGTTGCTGGCATTAGCTTCTGGTAAAGGCTTCCTGGTGGGAGAGTGTGTGAGAGAGGTTACATGGCAAGAGAAGAAGCAAAGCTGCTAGCTTAGAAGTGAGACCTAAACTTGGAGATGGGCACTAATCCCTTCTGAGGATGTTTCCACTAACCTAATCATTTCCCCTGAAACCCCATTTTTTAAAAGTTCCACTTCCTCTCAGTACTGTTACATGGGGCACCAAGCCTTCCCCACATGAACTTTCAGGTGACAAACCATACCCATATCACAATACAGTCTTTGGAAATGTTTTAAAGATCTCTTACATGTTGGTTTTATACATTTCTTATAAAGTTTATTTCTAGGAATTTAGTTCCTTTTTTTTATGATGGTCTCATAAATGTGGTATTGTATTATATTTTGTGATTATTGTTTGTACATTAAAAAATAACTTCAAAGATCAGTTTGTTTGCCTAATTCTTTATTAGGTACTGTAGAGATTACTCCAGGGAAATTTGAAATTTTTTCTTTGTTCTTGAGTGACTAACACATATGTTGAATATATAAGGCTTATATATCTGAAATTCCCAGATTATTTTATATTCATATTCAAGTCATATATTTCCAACTACGACTGAGATTAATTTATAAACTCTACATGGGGAGGGAACTTCCCTAGATGAGGTAGGTTTTGGAAAAAATCCTCAAAAGACAGATAAAATATAGATTGAGTAAATTAGGTATGTGGTTGTTGTCAGGTGCCATCAAGTTGGGTCTGACTCATAGCGAATCATATTAATTGAGCGGAATACTGTGCAGTCTGTATTAAGGTTGAACAGTTGTCTATTACACCTAAAGTGAAAAAGCAGTATATAGTAGTATCCTGTTATTGTTGTTAGGTGCCATCGAATCAGTGTGCAACTCATAGTGACCCATAGTGCAACCCATAGTGACAGGCAAAGTACTATTGTCATGCTTCTCTGCAATTAATAGGGTTTTCAATGGCTGATTGTCTTTTGGGAGTGGGTTGCTTGGTCCTTCTGCCAAGCCTACAGCATCTGGTGTTCCCAGGCGGTCTCCCATCCAAGTACTAACCAGGTCTGACCTTGCTTAGCTTCTGAGATCTGATGGGATCAGATGCCAGAGTGATACAGCTGGTTTGTCTTTTTAAACTAAAAAAGGTGCTTTGGGGAAAAAAAAAGTCTCAAAAAACATATTTTCAAATGTTAACAATGGTTATTTGTGTATGTCTGGATAATTTCTTCTTTGTTCCTACCTGTTTTAGTGGTGATTATTAGTAATCAAAACAAATCCATGTGCTCCTTCCTGGCACCTGCTTGCTCAGCCTTCTTACATGTTTATTTTTTTACTTTATTTCCCAACTTAATTGAGAAGAGACATATCTCTGTGTTTACAGCAATGGATTGTGAAAGAAAATGATAATGATACATTTTTTTATTTGCCTCTCAAGATATTGTCTGTGCCTCCCTTAGTTGGCTTTATTTCCTTTTCCTTCCTTCTCTCCCCCCCTCCCCCCCCTCTCTAAAACAAGTTCTCACTAGCTCAGGCTAGAGTCAAACTCACTTTCCTCCTGCTTCTGCCTGCCCCTTGAGTACTGAGATGCCCTTTTCCTTTTAGGCTTGTTTAATTGGAAGTACTTAGAGCACAAAAACAATGACAGTGTCTTGGCAGGTAGCAGAGCCATGGTTTAAAAGGAACCTAGATCTGTGAATGTCTACAAAGAACAGAGCTGCTCCACCAAACTGGACCATTTATTTCAAGACTGACATTAAAGAGAAACAAAACTTTTGTTAAACTATTCTATGTTTGGGTCTCTTCAGTAGCCTAGTTTCATGTCTTTTCATACAGAAGATGTAGCTCACTCTTATTTTTAATAGTCACGTAGCATTGTTACATTGCTATAGTACAGCAACATATACTTCAGTTAAATGAAAGATATTTAATTTGCTTGTATTTTCGTCTGTTCAAATAAGTTTAACACCTTGTTCTCTGTCAGTTTTTTATTTTAATGAGAAAACTGGAGCAGTCAGAAAAAATTACGTCCTGTTTCCCAGTTCATTCACTCATAGATATAATAGTGAACAAAAAAGACAAAAATGTGTACCCTGTAAGTATTTATATTGAAAAGGAAGAAACAGACAATAAGCAACATGTATAAAAAGTAAAACATGTTTATTAGATTGTAATAAATACTAAGGTGAAAAATTAAATACGGAAAGAGGGGGTACTTTGGTAAGTGTTGTGCTAGTTTTGCAGCATTCAGCACTGCAAGGAGGAGCTCCTGAGAGGTCAACAGTTGAGTAAAGAGCTGAAGGAAGTAAGAGAATAGACCACGTAGGTGTTTGTGAACAGAGACTACAACAAATGCCAGGGCCCTGGAGCAGTGTCTAGGCTGATCTTTTTGAGTTCTGTCATTCTACAACCATCTGTATCTTATGCGCTACCATCCTTTTATAATGACGCATTATCCCTGCTACAGTCAGCCCCTTCACTTGCACATTACATCTGCATCTGCTTCCTGTGTCATACAGGACTGTGATCCTGTGGTCAAGCCCCCTCTTTTTTTTTTTTTCTCCCTTTATTGGTAAATGTTGGTGGGGTACAGCAATGTTTTTTTCCATTATGCAACAATTATATCACTTTTGGTTGCACTTTTATCAACTTACAAAGTTTATGGAACATTTTGACTAATATATAGTAAAACTCATATGCACATTTGGGCTTAAGTTCCCCTATTTTTCCCATGTACTCATGAAGTTGCATCATTTACATTGACATTATCCTCTCCCCCTTTGTCCTTCTACATTGTTTCTCCTCCCTACCCCACCTTCTGCAATCTTTGCTTCCCTTTGCTAGTTCCCTCCTTCCTTATTTCTACGCTTTATATTGTCTCTTCTTTGCTGTGTAACTGTGCATTTTTATATATCAACTGATGTATAGGGTTTTTTCTTACTTTAAGATTCAGCTCCCATATATGGCATTTCTCTTTTTGAGTCTGTATTTGTTCACTTAAGAGGATATTCTCCAGGTCCATCCATTTTGCTGCAATTGACATTGTTTCATTTTTTAAAAATTACTGAGTAATATTCCATTGTGTATATGCACCATAATTTTTTGTATCCATTCTTCTGTTGATGCACATCTTGGTTGGTTCCATATCCTTGCTATTGTGAAGAGTGCTGCATTGAGTATGGAGATGCAGATGTCTCCGTGGTAGGATAACTTGTCTCCCTTTGGGTATATTCCCAGTAATGGTATAGCTGGGTCATATGGCAGTTCTATTTTTAGTTTTCCGAAGTACATCCATATTGATTTCCAAAATGGTTGAACCAATTTACAGTCCCACCAGTAGTGTAAGAATGTTCCTTTTTCTCCACATCCTCACTAGCATTTTTTTATTATTTGTTTTGTTGATCTTGGCCATTCTTACTGGAGTTAGGTGGAATCTCAGAGTTGTTTCGATTTGCATTTCCCTAATGGCTAGGGATATTGAGCATTTTTTTCATGTGCTTCTTAGCCTTACAAACTTCTTCATTTGGAACTCCCTGTTCAATTCCTTTGCCCACTTGGATATTGGATTATTTGTTGTCTTGGGATTTGCTTTCTTGAGTTCTTTGTGAATTTTAGAAAGTAGTCTTTTGTCAGATGTGTGGGTTCTGAACATTTTCTCCCATTCAGTGGGCTCTTCCTTAACTTTGTTGATTGTTTCCTTTGCTGTACACAAGCTTTTTAATTTCATATAATCACATTTGTCAATTCTTGGTGCGATTTCCTGAGCAACTGGAGTTTGTTAAGGAAATGCTTTCCTATGTCTATGTGTTGTTTCCTATCTTTTCTTATAGTAGTTTTAACATTTTTGGTTTTACATTGAGGTCTTTTATCCATTTTGAGTTGACTCTCATGCAAATTGAGAGATATGGGTCTGTTTTCATTTTTCTGCAGATGGAAATCCAAGTTTCCCAGCACCATTTGCTGAAGAGGCTTTTCTCCAATTTGCATGCTTAGCCCGTTTGTCAAAGCTCAGGTAGCTGTAATCGTGTAGGTGTATCTCTGGCTCTTCAATTTTGTTCCCTTGGTCTTCAGGCCTATTTTTGTGCCAGTACCAAGCTGTTTTTGCTACTATAGCCCTGTAGTATAGTTCAAACTCAGGGATTATGATCCTGCCTGCACTGGTTTTGTAGTTTAATATTGTTTTGGCTATCTGTGGTCTTTTGTGTTTCCATATGAATTTTTGGATTATATTTTCTATTTCTGCAAAGTCTGTCATTGGGATTTTAATGGGAATTGCATTAAATCTGTAAAATGCTTTTGGTAGTATTGCCATTTTTACAATCTTGATTCTCCCAACCCATGAGTAGGGGAGGTCTTTCTACTTTCTAGTGTCCTCTACAAATTCTTTCTTTAATGTTTTGAAGTTTTCCTTGTAGAGATCTTCAGGGTCTTTGGCTACATTGATTCCTAAGTATTTAAGTTTTGGTGGGTTATTGTAAAAGGGATTGTTGCCTTAGTTTCCCTCTTTTCCTTCTCACGATTGGTATAAAGGAATGCTACTGATTTTTGAGTGTTAATTTTGTATCCTGCTACTTTGCTAAAGGAATTAATTAGGTCTAAGGGTTTTCTAGAGGAGTTTTTGGGGTCATGTCATTGGCAAATAAGGATAATTTGAACTCTTTCTTGATTATCTGTATCCTTTTTCATTTCTTTCTCTTGTCTAATTGCTCTTGCTAGGACTTCTATCACATATTGAATAAGATAGGAGAGAGTGCAGGTCCTTGTCTTGTTCCTGATCTTAGAGGAAATGGCTTCAATTTTTCTCCATTTAATACGATATTTGCTGGAGGTCTGTCATAAATGGCCTTTATGATATTGAGGTATTTCCCTGTTATGCCTATCTTCTCCAGGGTTTATGTCTTGAAAGGGTGTTACACTTTGTCAAAAGCCTTCTCTGCATCGATTGAGATGATCATATGATTTCTGTTTACAAGTCTCTTGATATGTTAAATTACATTGATTGATTTTCATATGTTGAACCAGCTTTGCATCTGTGGAATAAAGCCCACTTGATTATGGTATATGATCTTTTTTATGTGTTGCTGAATTTCGTCTGCCAGGATTTTGTTGAGAATTTTTGCATCTATGTTCCTCAGGGAAATTGGTCTATAGTTCTCTTTCTTAGAAGTGTCCTTGCATGGTTTTGCTATCAGGGTGATGGTGGTTTCATACAATGAGTTTAGGAGTGCCCCTTCCTTTTCTATTTTTTGAAATAATTTGAGGAGAATAGGTATTAATTCTTCTTTGAAGGTTTGATAGAATTCTATGAACCCATCAGGGCCTGGGTTCTTCTTTGTTGGGAAGTTTTTATTACCTTCTCTACTTTGGTGTGTGGGAGAAGGGCCTGGCAATCCACTCCCAAGGTAATTAACAGTCAGCCACTGAAAACCCTATGAGGGTTGCTATGAGTCGGATACCGACTCGACGGCACCTAACAACAAAATGGGTCTGTTTAGATTGCTTATGTTTTCTGGGCTTAATTTTGGTAAATTGTATGTGTTAATAAATGTATCCATTTCTTCTGTATTTTTTTTTTTTGAAGTACAATTTCTCAAAGTTGTGCCTGATGACTTTGTGGATTTTGTTGGTATCAGTAGTTATGATTCCATTTTCATCTCTAATATTTTCAATTTTGGCCTTTTCTTTCTTTGTTTTGGTGAGACTGGCTAAGGGGGCATCTATTTTATTAATCTTTTCAAAGAACCAGCTCTTAGTCTCATTAATTCTTTGAATTATCTTTTTATATTCTAATTGGGATATCTCTGCCATGATCTTGATAATTTCTGTCTGAGTGCTCCTTTTGGGATTGGTTTGTTGTTGGCTTTCTAATGCTTTGAGATGTATTGTTATTTACTTGAAGGCCCCCCTCCTTTTTTCTGTACCACATTTCTTCTCTCTTGGTTTGTTCCTATGAGCATGTAAACATGCTGTAATTTCACCCATCCTAAAAAAAAGAGAGAGAGAAATTTTTTAAAAAGTCAAAGCAGAAAACTTCCTTGGCCACCTTCAGGTGCTGCTTCACTTCTCTGTTCCCCTTTCATTACAAAAGTGAAAAGAAGTTGTCTCTACTACTTCACATTCCATTCTTTTTTCTTTGTTTTATCCTACTCCAGTGAGACTCTGCCCCCAAAAGAGCATTTAAAAATGCTCTTATCTAGATCACCCAATAACCTCCATGTCAATGAGTGCTCATTAAAAAAAAAAATATTTTCTCTGATTAAGTGTTAGCAAGTCAGCAGAGTTTTTTGTTTTGTTTGTTTTATGTTGTTTTATTTTTTGTTATTTTCTTCCTGGTTTGCCCTACTATAATTTAAGTTCTGTGATCATGGGCACATGTGTCCTCCTCAATATTTTTTGAATGAGTGGTAAAATGATGCTACAAATCTGCATTGTCTACTCAGTCTGATTTTTCCACTTAAGATATATTCCTAAAAGTAGAAATTACAGAGTGAAAAGATGTGTACGTTTTAAGGGCTTTTGTTGTTATTGCAGTTGATCCTTGGTATTCCTGGGGGATTGCTTCCAGGATCCCCTGAAGATAACTAAAATCTACAGATGCTCAAATCCTTTGTATAGAATAGGATACCATTTCCATATAAGCTGTACATACTCTCATGTAAACTTTAAGTCATCTCTTTGTTGTTGTTGTTGTTGTTGTTATTGTTGTTAGGTTCTGTCAAGTTGTGTCTGACTCATTGTGACCTTCATGGAATTTTCAGTGGCTGATTGTTTTGGGATTGTTTTCAGGAATTGACTGCCACATCCTTCTCCCATTTGTGTGGTACTAGGGATTGAACCTGGGTCCTCATACTTGTTAGGTGCTGTAGAGTTGGATCCGACTCATAGTGACCCTATGTACAACAAAATAAAACACTACGCAACACACTGTGCCATGCATATAATCTTTTATGTGTGAGCCCATTGTTGCAACTACTATATTTCTTCTTATTTTGAGTTGTGCCATATCAGCAAAAGGAGGTTCCAGGGGCTTTACTCCATTCCCATTACTAAGGTCAAGTCCACTTTGAGGAGGCTTCTCTTCCCTAGTCATTTCTTAAATGCCTTCTAGCCTGGGGGGCTCATTTTCTGGCATTATATGTGACAGTGCCTCTCTGCTATTCATAGGGTTTTCAATGGCCGATTGTTTTGAAAGTAGGCTACCAGGTCCTCCCTAAGCTGCCTCAGTCTAGAAGCTCAGGTGAAATCTGTCCACCATGGTGGTCCTGCTAATATCTGAAATACTAATGGCATAGCTTTCAGCATCACAACAACACATAAGCCCCTACAGCATGACAAGCTGACAGACGTGAGGGTTATAATACTTAATGCCACGTAAATCTTTGTTTTGTTTTGTTTTGAGGTACCTGAGGGTTGAACCCTCCACCTTTCACATACTTTGAAAGTTCTCTGCCACTAGGCTGCATCCCCCCAGCCCCTTTTTGATATTTTATTTTGAGAAAGCGTCTCAACTGCATTACACAGACTACTCCTGACCTGGAATTTATGATCTTCCTGCCTCTATTTATTTGTTTGTGGGTTTTGCAGTGGTGGGGAGGTCAAACCTAGGGCCTTGTGCGTGCTATACGAGTACTGTACTACTGAGCCAAACCCCTAGCTCCTTATTTATTTATTTATTTGTTTGTTTTGAGGCAGGGTCTTACTAATTTCTTCAGGCTGCCTCTGGCCTCAAACTTACCATCCTCCTGCCTCTGCTTCCCAGGTCAGTGGGATTACAGACATGTGCCATGGCAGTTGGTGTTTTTAAAGCTTTGGTATTTATCATGAACACTTCTTAAAGCAAGTTCTTTTACTACTTTTGATTTATATATTTTTGCATATTGCCAGGATCAAATGGGGTATGCCAAAATTCTCATATAACTTTCATTTTTATGTGTTAATAATCTATTAGGGCTAGTTGGTCTAATAGAAAAGGGTTCTCTTCAAGTTTTCTGTTCAAAGGACAATAGAGACTTGGGATATCATTGAAGCAGTATGACTGTTTAGGAAAAAGTTTTTTAGCCATTGTGCTGCATCCTGCTATCTTACTTGAGGAATAACACATTTGGTAGATGTGCTTTCCTTTAGATTGCTGTACGAGTTAAAGGTCAAGTACTGTGGTAACTACTCTTTGGCTATATTGACTGAAGAAACAGAACACTAACACACATCCATACAACAAATTTGTACTCAGATTATATGGTTCAATTTCTGATGCTGTACTTAAAGCTGAGTAGTCTGGTTTTACTTATATGTTCCCAACATTTGTAGTCAAAATATATATAAAGCTATTGATAAGAATAAAAATGGAGTGCTCACTTCGGCAGCACATATACTAAAATTGGAACGACACAGAGAAGATTAGCATGGCCCCTGCGCAAGAATGATATGCAAATTTATGAAGTGTTCCATACTTTTTTCCAAACTTGAAATATAGGTGTGAACAGTGAGAAAAAAAAAAAGAATAAAAATGGATGCATTTGCTTAGGGTTAGTGTTAAAGTGAATGTAATATTGTTTTCTGAGTAACTTAAATGTAATATTTATAACAAACTATATTATGGGGCTATGCTTTATCTCCATTGGTAGAGTGCTGCTGTGCACTTTCTGAATACCCAGGTTCGATTCCCAGCAACTGCAAAATTGGGAGAAGGATGTGTCAGTCCACTCCTCAAAAATCAATTCTGAAACAATCAGCCATTGAAAACCCTATGAGGGTCTGTATGAGTCGGACCCAACTTGATGACAACAACAGCAGCAACATGTTCTATTATGAGACTGGGGTTTAACTCAGTTGGTAGAGTGCCACTCTGCATGCTCTGAGGCCCTGGGTTTGATCCTTGTTGTTGTTAGGTGCCATAGAGTCAGTATCCAACTCATAGCGACCCTCATAGGGTTTTCAATGGGTTTGATCCTTAGCACAGCAAAAATGGGAGAAGGACCTGGCAGCCCACTCCCGAAACAATCAGCCATCGAAAACCATATGAATAGCAGAGAAGGACTGACATAGTACCAGGCATGGCACAGTGTTGGGGAGTGTTTAGTTCTGTTGTACCTAGGGTCGCTGTGAGATGAACCAGACTGGACAGCACTTAACAGCAGTAACAATCAAGTATTAGACAGTAGTAATGACTGTAATTGAAAAATTCATGTTCCTGAAACATTGTGGACCACTAACTAAACTTTTTACTGGCCAGTTATATAACAAGAATGGGAAATATAGACAGATTAATGAGAAAACATAATAAAAAATATTTTGATATATCTTCACTTATTTATATCTTCTTTCCCCCAAATTTACAAGAAACCTGCTCCTAACAGTGTTAACTTACAACTACTAAGTTTAGCAGCCTGGGTAACCTTAAATTTATTTTATAACATACAATCAAGCAATATACTGTAAATGAAGTACATTGAAAACAGTAGTTACTAGCTAATTAACATTAGCAAAAACATTTCTCTCAATGAAACTTTTAAAAAATCAAAGATTCTGTAATAGAATATTATTGTTTGGTGCTATTGAGGCAGATCCAACTCATAGTGACCCTGTGTACAACAGAATGAAACACTCCCTGACACTGTGCCATGCCCAGCACTATGTCAGTGTTTCTATGCTATTTATAGAGTTGTCAATGGTTGAGTGTTTCGGGAATGGGCTGCGGGGTCCATCTCCCATTTTTGCAGTTCTGGGCATTGAATCCAGGGCCTCAGAGAGTGCGGGGTGGCACTCTACCAACTGAGCCAAACCCCAGCCATAGTGAGCACTTATTAAGTAATTATAATGTGAGATGAAAACTCTAAGGTCTGGTTTAGTAAAATTCATAATATATTTGTCCTTAAAAATTCCACAACCAATTGGGATAATTAAGACAAATGATGAACTGAGATATTAGTCATTAAGTGAATCTGCTTTATATTCTAAGAGCCATATAGTTTTAAGAAATTTATTATAATTTTTTTGTGGGGGTGTTTCTGAGGGGTAAACCCAGGGGCTTGTGCATGCTATGCAAGGTGCTCCACCACTGAGTCACATCTGTAGCCCTATTTTTATTTTTTAATTTTTTGAGACAAGTTTTCTCTAAGTTGCACAGGCTGCCTCTGGCTTTGGACCTGTAATCTTCCTAACTTAGTCTTCTGGGTAGCTGAGACTATAGTCATGCACCACAACACCTAGTTTTATTATTGTGTTGTTACCACCAATGGAAGTGTCTATACACCTTTGCATGTTTGTCCTACATGAGCTTGTGTCTGTTTTACAGATGATTAAGCACAGACATTGATAGGTTCCATAAGTGCCAATAATGAAGAGTTTTTAAGCATTCTTAATATAGGGTTCCCATTAATGAGCTTTAGGCTAATAAAGATATGTATTTGAATAATTCACCATATGGACATGAAGTTTGGAATATTTAATAAACTGAACACATTTAGAAAGAATGTTCATATATACTTATTTTGAGAAGTTTCTCTTTATTTACACTTTGATTTATGGTGCTAAAACTAATATTCATGTGTTACAGTATAGTCATAAAATTGCACTTGGTGAATTTGGGGAATTAGAGAATTTCTTTAGTAACCCTTTTTTTCTTTTTTCTTTTTTTAAAATTTTGAGCAGTACTTGGCGGGTTGAACCCAGGGCCTCACACATACTTTGCAAGTGCTCTACCACTGAGTTGCACACTCAACCCATTCTTAATTTTTTAATTTGGAGACAAGATCTGCTGAGTTACACAGGCTGCCTCTGCCTCAAACTTGCGATCTTGCCTCAGCCATATGAGTTGCTGGGATTAAAGGTGTGTGCATCTCAGTTGTTGTTGTTGTTAGGTGCCGTCGAGTCGGTATCCAACTCATAGTGACCCTCATAGGGTTTTCAATGGCTGAGTGCTTCGGGATTGCCTTGGGAGTGGATTGCCAGGCCCTTCTCCCATTTTTGCGGTGCTGGGAATTGAACTCGGGGCCTCAGAGACTGCAGTGCAGTGCTCTACTCACTGAGCTAAATCCCAGCCCGATTCAAGATTCCAAAGCAATTGCCTCCAGATTTTTTTGTTTTTGTTTGTTTTGTTTTGTTTTTAAATCATTCCTTTAATTATATTTTACCCCTGGATATGAGTAAACTACTTATGGTTAAAGAATTTTTTAAAGTACATGCACACGTGTGTGTAATTTTATTTTCATTATCCTGTTAAGTATTTTCCTTGGTGTAAATTTCTATTCATATTTATTTTTTATATCTAAGAAATTTTAATGTGTTATATAGCTCAGATCATAAACCAGATCAATCCAAGGTAAGGAATAATGTCATGACCTCTTCCTTTGCTTTTTTTTGAGACAGGGTCCTACTCTGTAGCCTAGCCTTGCCTCAAACTCTTGATTCTACTGCAGCAGCCTCCAGAGTGTTGGGATTACAAATGTGCACTACCACACCCTGCTTATCTTTCTCCCTGTATTCATTCCTTTCTGGTGATAGTTGAGCTTTGGAAAACAAGAAGTAATACTATTTAGTAGCAAAGTTGAATGTTGTTCTCATTCAAATAATTGTTAATTTTGTTTATTTTCCTGTTTAAAATCTGTACTTAAGTTTTCAGAAGTCTGGAGTTTCTCTAGATTCTATGAGTTTTTAGGAACTAGTTCTATAACATTAAATAATTTTGCTGTCTTATTTTGTGGTTAGATATTTAAACTAAGTGTAAAGCTTAGATGAAAGATATTGAAAGAGGAATAACATATACTTGAGGTGAAATGTACCTAGCACATAAGCCCATAAACAATTTAAATTAGCTGGCAGAACTTATGCAGAAAGTAGTACAGGCATATTATTTGATCATGTGCAATGTGTGCATTTGTCTTAAAGAGAATAAGAAAATATTTTTTTCTTATAAAATAATTAAATTTAGGTCTTTATTTTTCTAAGGCACTGAGGCTTTGGGCTGGTTTTTGTAGTGTTCCTATGTGGAAAGAAGTAGATTCATAAGTTAAAATTGTCTTGTTTTACCAGTGTTTATTTTGATTTAGTTGAAAGTTGGTTTAGTTCTTTATAGAGAACTGTGTTTTGACTACCAGTAATTAGAAAATAAATTACTGAAATATGCCAGATGTGGTGGTATGTGCCTTTAATCCCAGCACTTAGGAAGTTAAGGCAAGAGATTTGAGAGTTTGAGGCCAGCCTGGGCTGCACAGTGAGACCCCATCTCAAAAAAACAAACAAAAATCTCAAATATACACTTTTGCTGAAAAGTATTTAATGAAATCATTACATATGTTGAACTCTCAAGTATGAAAGGGTTTGAATAAGTACTAACTTGTTATCTGCAGTTTAGTAACAATTTGAAATGTAGAGCTTTTTAAAAATGTGATTGAATCCAATATTTTTAAAGTTGCAGAGTTAGTATATTTTGAAATCATTAGAGAATGAGTTGAATTGGGGAAAATTCAGCAACTCTTTGTAAATTAAGGTTAATTTTAGAATATACCTTTTGCCAGCGATAGCAATATCCTGAGGAGTTGATACTAATTTTCTCATTGATTATGATAGAGTATACTTGAAAAAATGTAAGCAATCCGAATGTACTTGATTTTATTAAATGATTGACCTTATCAAAAGTCCACTGCCATTTGCTTATGGTTCCTTGGCTTTTTCAGCAGAGAGTAATAGTGCTCTTATATCAGATTTATGCTAACTTTTAAGAAACATATTTGTTACAAGCAGTCTAAGAACCAGAGATTCATGTCAATATTCAGAATTCATATTTTCCTTGAACAGAAGGTTATGATAAAATGGTACATGGTGTGTTTTCATTGCCTGTTGAAAGACTTCCATGCAGTTAAAATAAGCATTTTGATGGTGGTTGAATTAAGAGTTTTTGTCAGTCTCTTCTCATCATGGATGATTAGACTAAAATGTCTGCTTGTCTTGACTTGAGATCACCACAGCTTCAGATAACATGCTTTGTGATTGAAGGTCGAAATATTTTGAATTCTAATAGGCTGCCAGATGAATTGCTTGAAATAGACTGTAAAATTTCAAGGCTTCCTTTTCCGTCTGCTGTGAAAAGAACCATTGGGAATGGTTGAGCTTGATGATCATAGAATTACCGGATGGTGATTCTAAAACCCTCAAAGGGAAGTTGCTATGGAGATCTAGTTCCAAACTGTGAAATGATTCACCTTTGAAAGGCTGCAGGGTCTGAGAAGCTGAACACATCATTGTTCAGGTGGTCATTGGTTAGGAAATTGCTGGTGCCTGTGTAATCAGCACTCCTGTGGTAGTTAACGATCTAAAAAGGTTTGTTCTGAATGATGTGGGACAACAGCAATGTGCATAAGATGGCTTCTCTCAATCATAGTTTGCTCAGCCTGGTGCTTGTAAAAATACAGTGAACTAAATAGCACAGAAATGAACTGCTTTATTGAGGAAATCTTTTGAAAACAAAATTTTGCATCGATGAGTTTGACATCAAAATAAAATAGTTGCTTTTGAAAATAAAGTTTTTACAGAAACATGCTTTGTTTTCTTTGTTTTAATCCTTCCTGTACACTTTTGTGATATGATGCTCCTCATCCCTTAAAGTCTAAGGCCTTACCATGGTGAAATGTTCAGCTTCTAATACCCTAAGTACTATGTCAGGAGCCTTCTTAGAGAACCACAGGATCACCTTAGAAGGAGTTTAGAAAAGCCCCAAATCATTGGGAATGTGTCTAGGAAACTCCCCAAATCATTGCAAATAGAGTATAATTCATCTTTGTACAGCAAATTGTTCCTCACAAATTGTTTTTCATTATGTATATTTGTGACAACTGTATTTTAAATTGACTTTTTCTACCATATTTGTAACTTAAATTTGAAAAAAACTATTTTTACTTTCATTTCTAGAAAACTGAGAACAGAATAACTTTTAAAATTTGACAGCTACTCACATAGTAAGCTCATCTGTCATGTTGATTTCAAAATAGATGAAATTTAATCAGTTTATCAGAGCCTATAATGTTGAGCTTCAGTAATCAAGTATGAAACCTTATCAAAGATAACTTATATATCAAGTTTTTCTAGTTTTCCCCACACATTATTATACAATATGCATATAACAAAATCATCCATTTTTAATGTTCAGTTTGATGTATGCAGTCATGTATCTACTATAAAATCAAAATACAGTGTTTTCATCATTCTACAATGTTTTTTCATGTCTTTTTAGTGTTGATCTTCTCCCCTAACCCTTATACTCAAGCAACTACTGATCTACTTTCTATTAGTATAGTTTTATCATTTTTAGAATTTCATATAGTATCATATGGGCTGGGATTTAGCTCAGTTGGTAGAGCGCTGCGCTGCAGTTTCTGAGGTCCCGAGTTCAATTCACAGAACCGCAAAAATGGGAGAAGGACCTGGCAATCTACTCCCAAGGCAATCCCGGAACAGTCAGCCATTGAAAACCCTATGAGGGTCGCTATGAGTCGGCACCTAACAACAACAACAACAATAGTATCATATAGTATACAGTTTTTTTTGTGTTTCACTTTCTTCACCTAGAATATTTTTGAGGTTCATCCATATTATATGTATTAATATTATATCTCAGCTTATTTCTGTGTAACATTTAATAGTATGGAATATTACAATTTGCTTATTCATTCATGAGTTGGTGGGTATTTGGATTACTTGTAATTTTTACTGTTATGAGTATTTCTGTACAAGTGTTTGTGTAGACATATTTTTCTGTTTCTTTTGGATACTTAGAAGTGAGGTTGCTGAAGTATATGGTAACTATGTGTTTTGCTCTGTAGAGCATTGCCATACTGTTTTCCAAAGTGGCCATAGTATTTTGATTTCTTATCAGCGATATATGAGTTCTAGTTCCTCCACATCCTCCCTAACACTTGATATGGTCAGTGATGTAAACTTCAAACATTTTAGAGAATATTTCATTGGGACTTTAATTTCTGTTTTCCGGATGATTGGTAATGAACATATTTTCATGTCCTTACTTGCCATCTATATGTCGCTGGGGAAGCATCTGAAGTATCTGTTTAACTCTTTACCTATTTTTCATTGGATCATTTGTCTTATTTTGCCTGGAAAAACTATTCTGGATACAAGTCCTTTGTCAAATATATGTTTGCAGATTTTTCTCCCAGCTTGTGGCTTACCTGCTCATTTTCTTCATTGTATCTTTCAAAGAACAAAAGTTTTCCATTAGGATATGCAGTTTTTAAATACTTTTCTCTGATGGTTTATGCTTTTTATTAAAGTTTAATAACTAGCTCTTAAATTTAGGCCTATTATCCATTTCTAGTTAATTTTACATTATGGCATGAGGTAAAGAGTTAAAATTAATTTTCTTCTATATAGACATCCAGTAATTCCACAATCATTTGTTGGAACATCTTTTCTGTCATTGAATTAACAGCTAAACTGAGATGACTGAGGAGCGAATATGTTAACTGGAAGATAAATCAATAAAAACTAAATAGTCTGAACAACACAGATAAATAAGAATGAAAAAGATATACAGATCCTCGGGGACCTATTAGATGATTCAAACTAGTCTAACACGTATATAATTGGAGGCCTTGAAGGAGAGGAGAGAGATGGCAGGAAAAATTAAGAATTCATGTGTAAAAATTTACTTAATTTATTAAAATATATAAATTTATATAGTGACATTCAATGACCACCCAGGAAGAATAAACTCAAAAAACTCAAGGCTGAAATACACCTAATGGCAGACACAGGATAGTAGTGAAATGTCACAAATGTGTCAAAGTGAAGAACAAATCTTGAAAGCAGCAACAGAAAAATGTTTCAGTTGCTGACTGACTTCTCATCAGAAATTAAGAAGGCCAGAAGTGAGTGCAACAATGTTCATTTATTTATTTTCATTTTGTTTTATTTTATATCAATATTTTTTTAGTTAGCATACAAATTATTAGGTTTCATTATGTTTTTGTTTTATTGAGACAGGATCTCACTATGTTGCCCACTGTAGCTTCAAACTTGCAATCCTACTCCCTTCATTTCCTTTCTCTCCCTTTCTCTCCTTTCCCTGCCTTTCACTCCATTCCCTGCCCTGCCCTGCCCTGTCCTTCCCCTTCTTTTCCTTTCCTGTCTCTTCATCTCCATTATTTCTGTTTCTCTGGCAGGAATACTTATATTTTTGTTTATCATGTGCATAATTTATTTTCATTCACTGAAGATGGTTTTAATGGGCACTTTAAAAACTTTTTAAAGCTCCTTCCAACAAACATCTGGGTCATCTCAAGTTCAGTTTCAATTTGTTTTCTTTTTTCTTAACTATAGGCTTGCCTTTCCTTAGGTAGTTTTGGATTGTATCCTAGACATTGTGAATGTTAAATTGTGATTCCTGATTTGATTGTTTTTCTCTTATAGGTGTTATAGGCTGATTGTCTGGGGATTTTTTTGGGGAGTAGACTGCCACATCCTGCTGAGGTTTAGCTCAACTGGTAGAGTGATGCTCTGCACTTTCTGAGAACCTGGGTTCAATCCCTGGCACTACAAAAATAGGAAAAAGATGTGACAGACCACTCCTAAAACAATCAGTCATTGAAAACCCTATGAGGGTGGCTATGAGTCAGACCCAACTCAACAGCACCTAACAACAAAAACACATTTGTACTGCCAAGTCCATTTCTTAGATGATAGCTCCAGTCTTGCTCTAGATTACTTTGCATTTAAGCGGTTCTGCTTTAAGTTCGCTCTATCTGTCCATAGTTCTGGTTATCAGTTAAGGAAGTTAGGAATACTCACTTTGGAAATTCCCTTTATTTTTTCTGGCTCTTTCCCTTCCTTTTGAACTCTTTCTTTGACATAGTTTCCCTGGCATTAGTTTTCTGGTCCCTCAGACCAAGAAGATTATGGTTTATCTTTTTCTTGAGGTGTGTTGTCAACATTTGGCTGCCTGTTCGTAGTCTTGAAGAGAGGAATTCACTTCATATAACTCCTCCAGCTGCATGTATTTTAAACCAGTTTGATTCCCTTTGCTCTCCATTGCCTTTAGTTAGTTGTTTTTTATATATTGTCCATGTTTTACAGTGTTTTTACACACTAGTGTGGGGAGTGGTAATTTTCCAGTGGGATCAAACTATGCCATTATTGAAAACAGAAGCCCTTGGGTGGAATTTATGCTACTAAGTAAGCCAGTGACAGACCAAAACTGGAATATAATTGTTATTATTATTTCTTCTTGTTGTCATTGTCATTCTTCTCCTCCTCCTCTTCTTTTTGATTGTTTTATTTATTTTGCTTTTCTTGAGACAAGGTCTCACCATTAGCCCAGGCTGGCCTGGAACTTGCTATGTAGATCAGGCTGACCTCAAACTCACATTGATCCTCCTGCCTCAGTCTCCCAAGTATTGAGATTACAATTTGTGCTACCATGTCTGGCTTATATTTCTCCTTATCAGAGTTATACACCAGTACTTCCCACAGTGATAGCATGCATGCTAGACAGCGGTTTTGGACTTTAAGAGAAAGGTATTTGGAATTTATAGTTAAATTCAACTTATTACCAAAATATTATCATAATCTTATATGGGTTATTATACTATATTTTCTTTAGTGTTAATATATTATCATATCTTAACTATTACATAATTTTTCTTGCATGAATAATGAATAATTATAAAGCCAAATTCCTAAAAATTCTCAATTTATTTGTGTTGCAGTACTTCTTTCATGTAGCTTTTGGAAGTGAATTAAAGAAGTTATAAAAAATTCAGTCCAGTTGTTGATATCTAATGGAGGAACTTTTTTCCCTGGGGATTGGCTAAATATTGTATTGGCTTCTAAGTTCTTTGCCTTCATTTACATTTCATTCAAGATCTCTTTAAGGTTTGGTTGTTGAGAGATGGAGATAGAGCTCAGTGGTGGAGCACTTGTCTAGCATGCTCAAGGGTGTGGTTCAACCCTCATCACTGGGGGGAAAATATTTGATTCTCGATTCCTTTTAATGTGAGTTAATCTTTATCCTGTGCAACAATTATGATGGCAGTATATATTGAGTACCCTTTATCTGAAGTGATTGGGACCATAAGTATTTCAGGTTTTGGAGTTTTTTAGGTTTTAGAATGTTTATGTGCACTTTACTGGTTGAATATTGTTAATCCCACAAATCCAAACTATGAAATGTTACAGAATTTGAAGCTTTTTGAGCACAACATTCAAAAAGTTTCACATTTTGGATTTTTACATTAGGGCTCCTCAACCTGTATTATAAAGCAGTTTCATTTTTCCTGTGCTGGGGATTAAACCCAGGGTCTCACACCTGGTAGGCAAGCACTCTACCACTGAGCTATGTCTCTAGGCTCTTGTAAATGAAGATTTTAAGTAAATTCTTAACTAAATAGGAGTTAATAGGAGAACTTGAATTTTTTTCCTGTTAAAGAAGACTTAAGCTAATAAAATCATAGTAGGGTAATTTGGGTCATAAATTGGAGTAGCAGCAGGGTGAATCAACAGTACAAGAAATGCAAAATTACCAACTATTTGTGCCCCATCATTTCATAGCTAATATTAATGATTGCTCCTGCAGCCATAGCCCTGTGGTATCCAATCCTGTCAGATCTCGGGGATGGGAGACTGCTTGGGAACACGAGGTGCTGTAGGCTTGGGAGAGGACCTGGCTTCCCACTCCCAAAAATCAGTCTGCCATTGAAAACCCTATGAACAGCAGAGAAGCACTGACAATAGTGTTTTACCTGTTGTAAGTAGGGTCGCTATGAGTTGGATATTGACTCGATGACACCTAACAACAACAACAAATATTAATGATTATCACCAACAGAAATTGTGTGTAGTCTGTATTATTACACAACAGAATTTTGCATATATTTAATGTTACATGTTTTTGTTAGTAGGTGCCATTGAGTTGAGTCCAACTCATAGTGACCCTTATAGGGTTTTCAATGGCTGATTGTTTTGGGATTGCTTTGGGAGTGGATTGCCACATCCTTCTCCTGTATTTCCAGTGCTGGAGGTTGAACCCAGCTTCTCAGAGAATGCAGAATAGCACTTAGAATAGTCAGCCATTGAAAACCCTATAAGGCTCACTGTGAGTCAGACCTGACTCAGTTGGCACCAAACAACAACAAACAACCATTAATGTTATATGGACGGCAATAATTAGCAAAATGATAAAAGTGATACTTCTGCATTTTGAAGTAGTAGCAATAGAAGTGATTTTCCTCTTGGGAATCTGAACCTGATTCAAATAGATGCTTAGCTAGATCTATGGTATACCAGAGGAGTTTGGATTGATTGCCAAGATTTTTTTGTAGTTATTATTAATGTTCAGATCATATTTCTCAGGTATGTGAACCAGTACTGTCACTCCCACACTTGGGTAAGGAGACATTACTAGTCCTCAGTTGTCTGTGTGTACTCACACTGAAAACTGTTCTTAATCTGCCTAAGAAACCACTTCTCAGAGGTGTTATTCAATCTTCCTGCTCTGTAGGAGGTAAATTTAGGTCCTACTTGTAAGTAAATGAGATTAGTTTTAGCGTATGCATTGAGATTCCCTAACTTGTATCAAAAATAAAATATTTATAAGGTAGATGTTTAAAACTATGAGATATTATCTAATGAGAAATATTAGGAGGTGACGTTTAAGCTATGAGTGATAGATCATTTGCTAGACAATGAAAAGAAAGGCATTCACATCTTATAAATTGTGTCTCTTTTTATCTGTTACTGAAATTAGACAAGCTAATTCAGTTTCTCTGATAAGTGATTCTTTTGTATATAATAAGGGGCTAAACATTATTTAAACAAATCATTTTATGATTAAGAAAGAAAGCTTGAACTGAACAGAATTTAGTTAGATAAAAGGCAGCACGAATTTCTTTGCAGCTGGGCATGGTGGTATACACCTGTAATCCCTCCACTCAGGAGCCTGAGACAGGAGAATCAAGAATTTGAGACAACCTGGGTTGTATAATAAGATCTTCCTGTCAGAGAGGGGGTGGGGGAAGGGAAGGGAAGGAAAAGAAAGGGAAGGGAGGATAGGGAAAGGAAGGGAGGAAGGAAGGAAGGGAAAAAGGAAGGAAGGAAGTTCTGTGGCATGGGCTCTCCAGGAAAGCGGGAATAGGAGTAACACTTGTTCTGTCCCTTCTGTGTGTCAGAGATTTTGGTACACATCCTCCTCTCACCCACCAGTACATATTATCTGTGTTTGGGGATGAAGAAATTTGAAATTAGAAAGATTGTTGTTAGCTTGGGGAAGCTAATGGCAAAATTCACAATTTCTGACACCAGGACTGTTGGCCTGAACAGGTATCTTTCTGTCTCCCCTTCTACCAGTTGGATGTATTTTCTTTAGACAGATTTACTCTTTGTGTCCTGAATGTGCCTTAGTGAATTTCAGCCTTGTGTTTGTGGTGGGCTGTTGTTGATAGTAGACATTTATTACAGTGTTTTACCTATGGTGGTGGTGGTTGTGTGCTGTTGAGTCATGTCCTCATAGTAGTGATCCTCATAGGGTTTTCAGTGGCTGATTGTTTTGGCCAAGAGTGGATTGCCACATCCTTCTCCCATTTTTGCAGTGCTGAGAATTGAACTGTGGACCTCAGAGACTGCAGAGCTGTGCTCTACCAACTGAGCTAAATCCCAGCCCCTTTACCTATGGTAGGAAGCATAATGTATAGCAGTTCCAACAGATTTTTAGTTCAAAATGGCTTACAAAACAAACAGACTATTGATATTACTGAGAAAGTAAGATACATGATTTCTAGCAGTACTTAATTTACTAACTCAAAATTGTCCCTAAGGACCTTTCTCTGCTCTCTCCCTTGACCGGCATCATCCTAATGCTGGTTACTCTTGTGTTTCTAAGATGGCTTTCATCACCTCACTGGCCACATGGTTTTTAGTTCACATCTGTCAGGGAAGAAAGAGGGACTTTGTCCCAGCCTTCAAATTAAAAAAAAAAAAATTTTTTTTTTGAGACTTATTCCACTTGGATCAGCTTATGTCACATGGCCAATTCTTGACTGTCACTGGGGGCAGATAGAATCATCTAAATTGAAACCATTCAGGTTCTTAAGAAGCAATTGGGTAGCTAAAAGAGGGTATAGACAGATGCTGGAGAGTTAACAATAAATATGAACTTATCAAATTTGAATGTCATGATGTGCAGTTCCATTAATTTGGAGAGGGGAAAAATGTTAGAGTTTAAAAAGTTTTTAGGAATTAATTTACTTTGATTCTGGAAAGTATCATCTTTCTTGTCATAGTAATACCTCATAGCACTAGTTTAAAAAGTCACATTATTATAAGTGTTAAAGCAGTATATATAATTCAGATGAACTTTCATTATGAGAATTATAATAAAAACATCTCCTCTTCATTAAATATAGGGTGACGTTTATTGTTCATGAAAAATGATGCTGATACATTCCTTGTGGGATCACCAAACAAAGCATTCAAGCTTCTCTCCATTGGCTAGTACCAATTCTAAGCTCGTCTATGTGGGAAAAAATATGGCATAATATAAATTCAAAACCTATTAAATGCCATGTTTTTTGAGTTTTATTTGTTCACTTTTTAAATAGTCTTTAGTTTGTTAAATAAAGTAATTCTGTGCTCCAAATAAGAAAAAACCTTTTATTTAGGGATAATACTGATTTATTTTAAGTTCTTGCCATAATCCATCATTGATTTCCATTGGTCTTTTCTGGAAGTATATCTCTTCTTTTCTGATTCATTCTATTTCCACCACCACTTAACTGATCTTGGTAGTAAATTGTTATTGGTACTCTCCTTCTGACCAGTGTGCTCCTGGAACCACTTACCTCATATACATGTTTTGTTTAAAATGCAGAATCCCAAGCTAGGTATGATGATGCATGCCAGTAATCCTAGCATTTGGGAGGCAGAAGCAGAGAATCAACCAGAGAATCAACTTGAGTTTGAGGCTAGTGTAGTCGACATAGCAAGTTCCAGGACAGCCTGGACTACACAGTGAGAAAATATCTCAAAAAAAACAACACAAAAATGCAGGCATGAGGCCCTAGGTTCAACCCCCAGTATAGCAACAAAACAAAACAAACCCCCAAAAAGCCCAAAACAAAACAGAATGAAACAAGCAGAACCCCAAATAACACCCTAATAACCCAGACTCAAGGAGAGGACTGGGAATCATCTGTACCCTGGAAGATTTTTGAGAATCACTGCTCTAGTTTTTAAATACTCCAGTTTCTTCCTTCAAGAGCAGCAGTTAATCATTCTTATATCCCACAGTAACTCTGTCCAAGAATTTGGTCCCATACCTTGGGTGAAAGGGAGGAGCCAACTTTTCACAAAGTAGAAAATAATTATATGCATTTTGTTAAACTTCTAATTTCATATTCTTTAGAAGTATATGTTATTGCTATGGTTTAAAATATACACAAATGGAAATCTAGTTGTGAATATTACAATGAATATTGAGTTTTATACTATCCTAACTCTTAAGACACAAAGGTAGTGAATACATAAGCATACATTTATTAAGCAGGAAGCAGTACTTTCATAGCCTGATATGAAGTAAGGAAAGAGGAACATGTAGTGTCTGGGGATATTGCTAATATTCCAGAGGACCGTCTTTTGGCCTATCGCCTTTAATTGTGATATGGCCATTGAGAAATTAGATTTATCACTGCTTGAGAGTCATTGCACTTAGTTATGCTTCTGCCTCTTATAAAACATTCATGTCTTCCTGGGGATTCCATTTTCTGTCTTATACTCAAGGTTCTTCATTGTTAAGCATTAGTGTGTTTTCTTGCACCCTCTTTTCTGTTCTGAATTTTCCTCAGACAGTTTTACTCTTTGTGTCTTTTATGTACCTTATGCATCCCATCCTTGTCTTGATCTCTAAGTAAGGTTTTCTCTTTTAACACCTATGTCCTCTATGAGCCATCTCTTTTCGTCCTCTTTTGCTTTTTCCTACCTGTAATATCAGGAGTTCTCTTTTATGTAGGTACCATTTCATGCAGCCATGGCTTAGTTATATGTATATGCTTGTCTTATTTCTCCAACCTAAGCTCTTTGAAAGTATGGGCCATACCATATACTTTTGTCCCTCCCTAGATACCTATAATGTTTCTTACATAGGTGTCAATAAAAAGGAGGAAGGCTATTAGTCTCATTGCTAGAAAAATTTTTTTCTGCTTTAAAGTAAGCTGGTATAAATTATGATACAGTAAAATTTTTATATAATTTTTGCTTGGTTGCCTAAGAGAATATGCAAGGTATCAAAGGATGTGCTTTAATTGTCATTATCCAAACCTATGAATGAAGAAGTAAGATTTTAGATAAATGAACATAAAATAATTCTTGTATTTTAATGGTTTACATGTTTACATGGTTTACATGCTAGGCCTCTATATATGGTAGATTTATTTATGCCAGTCATTTACAGATTTATATGTAGCATATGTATAAGTAGGTATCTAAGTATTATACATTTGTGTTAACATTGTTAATTTGCTTTTGTTATAACTTCAGGGTTATGTTATCTCTGGTATTAATGCTTTTATTTAAGGCTAAATACTAACTAGGAAAATAATATATAAGGTGTTTATTGTGTTTAGTATTTTGAATGTATTCTTATAGGTAAAAATTTATATGAAGGAAAGGAAATCTTATTTCAAAAATGAACTGCACTCTTTAAAATCGAAACTTGAGATCTTTTTAACATTGCAGCTGAGTGAAACAAATAATCTTTCCACCATTACTAAACAGTGCATGTAGTTAAAAATACATTTATACATATTATTTTTAAAAACCTAGTTAACTTTAAAATATGTAAGTTTTCTTGTCGTTTAGGGCTCTGTAAAGCTGATCATCAAGAGGGTTGCAAATCATTGGTGGTTTCTATTTTCAGATTTCCACATCCCGGAGTAATTTGCTTTAATTTCACCCAATTTAACCTATACTTCACACCATCACCATTCAGCTTTAATAGCTATGTTCTATGCATAAGAAAAGCAGATAAATGTCCACAATTAGGCTGCAAATGATTACAACTAGTTAGGGCTTTATGAAGACAAAACTTAAAGGACTATGGCGCCAAACAAAGCCACAAAAGACGGCTGAAAATGCTGTCTCTCGAGAAGTCAAGTCTACCATGGCATTTGATTTACACTTTTGTAGTTGATTTTACTTATTTTAATATATTGGCAGGTGTGCCTACTCTGGGAAATATTCATCGTCAAAGAATATTAGTGCTCTGTTATTTATTTTGGTTTTTAATTTATTGACTTCCTTGAATGTCAGTATATTGAATTTTTTTAAAAGATGAAAATAGTAACATTTTTTGAAATTATGGATAATTCATTTGAAATGTTCTGGCATTTATATGCCTTGTCAATGCATTTGTGAAATTATGACTTTTATGTAATATTTATGTATTTATGTCAGATAAACCTATCAGACATGTAATAGAAGTAATAGTTTTTATAATTCTGTATAGAATTCTTTTCTAAATAGGTCTTAGTATGTAAAATATAAACCTGTGGAGAATTTCTTATATATAGTGTCATTTGTGTGCACATTCTATTTGTATCTGTTTTTTCTCCCTTTATAAGACTTATGTTCTGGTTGATGGTTAGTACATAGAATTGTTTATATAAAGAATTTGTTTCTGGTTGAGATTTTTTAAAAGTTAAACTAATCATTTTAATATGACATTTTATAGTTATATTAGAAAGTGACTTAAAAGATTTGTCATTTTG
>VMDO01019270.1:0-40076 GCA_007922755.1 Pedetes capensis | reverse complement strand
GCAAAGATGTCACATTGAAGACGAAGGTGCGTCTGACTCATGCCATGGTATTTTCAGTGGCATCATATGGTTGTGAAAGCTGGACATTGAACAAGAGAGACAGAAAAAGAATTGATGCTTTTGAATTGTGGTGCTGGAGACGTCTATTGAATATACCATGGACTGCCAAAAGAACCAACAAATCTGTCCTAAAAGAAGTTACAACCAGAGTGCTCTTTGGAAGCAAAAATGGCCAAACTATGTCTTACATATTTCGGACATGTAGTCAGAAGAGATCAATCCCTAGAGAAGGACATCATGTTTGGGAGAGTGGCAGGTCAACGCAAAAGAGGAAAACCCTCCACCAGATGTATTGACACAGTGTCTGCAACAATGGGCTTAAACATAAATAAGATTGTTTGCCTGGCACAGAATCGGCAAGTGTTTCGATGTGCTGTACATAGGGTCCCTATGAGTCGGACTCGACTTGACGGCACCTAACAACAACAACAACAATATGGAGACTGACATATGATGGCCTTGATAGAATCATTTAGGGCTGTGACCTGCCTGAAATGCATACAAGTGACTGGATATTCTTTGAAAATATGAGCATGTACACTCTTGCTGCTGCTTCTATTTTCAATGGATTCCAGAGCCCAACCATCTCTTATGTAATGTGGTGAACCATGTGTCAACTCATGCAACAAATCCAGAACCATGGCTTTCTACCTAAAGTGGAGGAACAAGACATCAGCACTCTTTGAGCATCCTGTGCTCAAGGTGGAATGTCACCCTCTACTCTGCTATTATCAATGTGTAGATACCACTCTTGTAATTCTTAACTGTAAGTTTAGCTTGAATTATGGGATTTGAGGGGACTATTTAACTTAACTATCACTAATTTGGGGTTTGGGTTTAGCTCAGTTGGTAGAGCACTGCTCTGCCATCTCCGAGGTCTCATGTTCAATTTCCAGCACCACAAAAGTGGAAGAAGGACATGGCAATCCACTCTTGAGGCAATCCTGAAATAGCCATTGAAAACCCTATAAGGGCTGCTATGAGTCAGACACAACTCGAAGGCACCTAAAAACATTACTAATTTTGAAATGACTTTGTGAGAGTAGAGTTGGCACAGATGCACCAATATGGAAGACTAGGAGATGGGGGTCACACTTATCTGTGTTCCTATGGGAATTATTTGAATATTTGTTTTCATGGCTTTTTATTTCCTTTTAAAGCAGGCAACTAAAGAATGCCCCTCAGGTACTAAGCAAGCTTTTGGAGCTTGTACAAAGGCAGATGCACCAAAATCATACTGTTGTAACAGGTTTTGAAAATAAATTATCTTGAAGTTTATTTTTTTAATAAATTTTAAAAGAGAACTCTGGGGCATGATGAAGAGACCAAACCTAAGAATCCATGGGGTAGGAAAAAAAGCTAAGATAAAAACTAATGGCGCAAAAAAAAATCTATTCAATGATGTTATAGCCGATTATTTCCCAAACCTGGGGAAAGAAATAGACATCCAAGCACAAGACACATTTAGAAACCCAAGTAGAAATGATCAGAAAAGAACCTCTCCACAACACATTGTAGTTAAAATGCCAAGACTAAAAAACAAAGAAAAAATATTAAATCCTGCAAGAGAAAAACACCAACTGAATCAAAAAGACAAGCCATCAACCATTAAAACAATATCAGACCTCAAGCTAGGCACAGTGGCACACGCCTGTAATCCCAGCGACTCAGGAGGCAGAGGCAGGAGGACCACAAGTTCGAGACCAGAGGCAGCCTGCATAATTTAGTGAGACCCTGTCTCAAAAGTTAAAAAAGAAAGAAAGAAAGAAAGAAAGAAAATGGGCTAAGGGTATAGCTCAGTGGTACAGCACTTGCAAAGCATGCAAGCAAGAGGCCCTGGGTTCAACCCCCAGTACAGCAAAAAAAAAAAAAGAAAGAAAGAAAGAAAGAAAGAAAGAAAAAAGAGAGAGAGAGAGAGAGAGAGAGAGAGAGAGAGAATATCAGACCTCTCAGCACAAACCCTCAAATCTAGGAAAGCATGGAATGATATATTTAAAGCCCTGAACGTAAATAACTGCCAATCAAGATTACGATATACAGCAAAGATGTCATTTAAAATCCATAGAGAACAAAGAGGACCTTCTAAGACAAGCACAAACTAAAACAATTCATGACCCTCAAGCCAGTACTACAGAAGACACTTAAAGTAATCCTAACACATATAGAAGGGAAAAAAACAATCTCAATCATGAGAGTGCAAGAAAGAATAAACATCATGAGAGAAATGAATGAAAGAATGAGAAGTAGGAAAGAATCATTCAACCTGGTAAATGAGCAAACCTCTAATATGAATAGGGCAGAAATAAAAGAACAAACAATATTCAAACCAACCATTAAAAAAATCACAATTACAAGACTCAGCAAACCTTTTTTAATAATATTTCAAATATAAATGATCTTATTGCTCCACCTAAAAGACACAGAGTAAACTGGGAACCATGGCACACAATTGTAATCCCAGTGACTCAGAGGCAGGGGCAGGAGAATCAAAAGTTTGAGGCCAAAGACCTATGTAATTTAGCAACACCCTGTCTCGAATTTTTGGTTTTTTTAGAAATGTACTGGGGATGCAGCTCAGTGGTGGAGCGCTTCCCCAGCATTCAAGGTCCTGAGTTCAATCCCAAGCACTGCAAAAAAAAAAAAGAAGACATACACTAGCTGAGTGGATTAAAAAATAAGATCAGCAGTTTTTGTCATGAAGAAGCACACTTCACTGGCAAAAACACCCACAGACTGAAAGTGAAAGGATGAATGTTGATATACCAAGTGGTGGGAAGCCAAAAAAGAAGCATAAGTGGTCATCCTTATATCTGATAAAGCAGACTTAAAGTCAACTTTGGTCAGAAAAGAAAGTCATGACATATTAATAAAGGGAACAATCCACCAAGAAAATATGATTATAAATACATATGTACAAATGTCATTGTGCCCAATTTCATCAAATAAATACTAAAGGGCATAAAGGGACAGATAGGTTCAGAACAATAAGCATGGATAACTTCAATATCCCACTCTCATCAATAGATCATCCAGACCAGAAAAGAAAAAGAAAAAGGAGAAAGAAAGAAACTTCTGAGTTAAACTACACCATAGATCAAATGGACTTAGCAGATATCCAATGAATATCCATCCAACAGCTACAGAATATGCACTCTTCTCAGATGTCCATGGAATATTTTCCAAAATAGATCACATTTTAGGCAATCTGATTGTTAGTCTTCATTGTTAACTTCACTAAATTGAAAGATGCCTGGAATTATAAAACACATCTATGGATTCAACTGTGAGAGTGTTTCCAGTGAGGACTGACAGGTCAGACAGTAACTGAAGGAGAAAGACCAGCCCTGGACATGATCTGGCACCATCCAGTGGGTGGGGCTCTTGGAGGAGGAAGTTAAGAGGGGAAGGGATGTGCTAAAGATGGTTACCCCATGTGTCTGCCAGCTTGTCTTACTGTGGGGGCTTGTGTGTTGCTGTGATGATGAAAGGGCCACCCATAGTGGAAAGGCTGCATCTGAGCTTCCTGACTAAAACAGACTAGGGAGAAGGACCCAGCAGCCCACTCCCAAAACAATTAGCCATTGAAAACCCTATGAACAGCAGAGAAGCACTGTCAAATATACTGCTGGAAAATGAGTGCCCCCAGGCTGGCAGGTATTCAAGAAATGACAGAGGAAGAGTTGCCTCCTCAAAGTAGAGTCAACTTTAATGATGGGAATGGAGTAAAGCCCCTGAGACCTCCATTTGCTGATGTGGCATGACTCAAAATGAGAAGAAATACAGTGTCTGCAACAATAGGCTCAAGCATAAAAAAAGATCGTGTGTAAAGCTCAGTATTGGATAATGTTTCACTCTGTTATACACAGGGTCTCTATGAATCAGACTGACTCAATGGCACCTAACAACAACAAAGATGGTAAAGAGGGTCAAAAATGTAATTGTTGAGCAGGAAATAATGCAAACTAATCAAGTTGAAAGTATAGTCTTCAGAAAATGAAGCTAGCAAAGAATTGAAGCCAGTTGATGGAAATTACAGATGAACCTGATAAGAATGTAAATCTCTTTCTCCCTGAAAAGAGAATATTGGTGCTTTAGAAGTGGGAAAGAATTCTGAGGAAAAAGAAAAAGAATCTGTGCCTGAGGTCTGGCCTCAGCCTCTGTCTGCAATCACAGCCCCAGCCTCATTCCCAAACAGTGCTGTAGCGCAGGGCTCTCTCTCCACCTGAAACTTTGCCCTTAGCTGTTTTTAGCCCCAACTCAAGCTGAGTAGGAGCAAGGGAATTCACTACAGAAGCGGAAGGAGTTTCCTATAGAGTCTGGAAACCTAAGCAAGGTGCAAGTAGAGCTAATCTTGACAGTGCATTCACAAAGCAAAACCAAAATCAAAACTAGGAGCAGAAGGAGAGGTCGAGCTAGAAATAAAACAACCAAGAGCAGAAGTTAAGGCAGGAAGCAGTTCTGGTTGTAGGAGCAGTTCCAGCAGCCACAGGGGTAGTGGTCAAAGCTGTTCCCAGCACAAGTGGCGGCAGCAGCAAAGACAGTGGCAGTAGTAGCATGACTAGTATCAAGTAGTGAGAGTAGAAGACAGAGGAGAGGCCAAAGACATAATAGAGACCACAGGAATGTGGATGGAAAGTGAAGGGATACCTTGGCCCTAAAAGTCACAAGGCTTCAAAAGGTGGTAGGAGTGAAGATAGAAAAGGATCACAGGGTAAGAATTCGTGATCTGATAGAAAGAGGTCTATATCAGAGAGTAGTTGATCAGGCAAAAGGAGGTGGGGGTGCAGCTCATTGGCAAAACACATACAAAAAATATGTGTGAGGCCCTTGGCTAAGCCCCCACTACCACAAAATCATCATCGTCGTCGTCATCATCATCATCATCACAACAACAACAATAACAATAATAAAAATAAAAAGTAACAGAATCTGAGGAGGTTCATATCAGTGCTTTTGTTAACTGGCAAGCTCAGTGATCCATTAGGCCTTTATAGTTTTATGGCCTTTACAACACTACCATCTGCTGACAGAGCTTCATAACTGAATCCCAATTTCAGAATATAATAAGTCATTTCATCAGCAATGAGACCGTTTCCTTTTAAATGCATTCATTTTTAACATTTACAGAAATTTTTAATCATATGCAAACATAGACAAATAGTACAATTAACCAGAACCTTACAAATTAATATTTTCCAATATTGTTTTGTTACCAATGGGTAGCCACAGGGTCCTTTGCTCTATCCAGATACCAAGTGTGGGTTGACAAGGAGAAGTGCTTCAGGTGTTGGCAGTCCCAGGCTCTTTAGTGCCCAAGGCCTCTCACTGCCGGACTAGTGGACCCAGAGACTTACAGCAACAAGCCCTTAGAGGTGGGGGTCTATTGTTCCAGCCTTTCGAAGTCAGAGAATTAGGGATCGAGGCACTCAGATTGGAGGCTTATTGCTTTGCGCTTTGACCACCTGTGGCCCTGAATTTGGCAGCTTTTATAATCCTCTGCTTCTGGTAACAGTGAGCAGTGGCAGCAGATAGTAGCAAACAGCACCTTCTAGTGTTACAACTCTTATACAGGCCTCGGGTGCTGAGACCCTCAGACCTATAGTGACAAGTTTTACAGCTCTTGAGCCCAGGCAGATGGTATCTTCAGCCCTTGCCAGTAGCAAATGATTAAATGCACACACAGCCAAGGCAAGCAAGAGCAAGGACGATTTTATAGAGAGGAAAGACAAAGCCTGCAGAAGAATGGAGGGATTCCTGGCTGGGTAGCCAAGGTGGGACTGCTGTCTAGGGGTTTTTCTGGTCCCTTTCTTTAGGCTGGACTCCTTGGGCTAGCTTTAGCAGATTGGTCCTCAGTTAGGGGGAACCTGTACATTGACCCAATAGAGTTAAAGGGAAGTTGCTCCTTTTGTTTCTACCTAGAGATTGATTGCCTACAGCCGTAACCACTGTGGCATCCAATCCCATCAGATCTCAGAAGCTAAGCAGGGTCCAACCTGGTTAGTAGTTGGATGGGAGACCATCTGGGAACACAAGGTGCTGTAGGCTTGGGAGATGGACCCGGCAACCCACTCCCAAAAATCAATCTGCCATTGAAAACCCTATGAACAGCAGAGAAGCACTGACAATAGTGCTTTGCCTGTTGTACACAGGGTCGCTATGATTCAGATACCAACTTGACAGCACCTAACAACAACAACAACAATCCCAAAACAATCAGACATTGAAAACCCTATGAGGGTTGCTATGAGTCAGATTCAATGACATCTAACAACAAAAACATAGTTTTGGGACTGGGGTTTAACTCAGTTGGTGGGGTGCTGCTCTATGCTTTCTGAAGACCTGGGTTCAATCCCCAATCCACTCCCAAAGCAATCCTCAATCAGCCATTGAAAATCCTGAGGGTCACTATGAGTTGGACCACACTCAAAAGCACCTAACAACAACAATGTTACAACACCGAGAGGCAACACTGGCGGGTGTCTCCTGGCTGACTCATATAAAGTGAGCCAAAGAGCTTTCTTATATAGCCAGGGGATGTCATGCACCAAATTGTGGCCAATTTGTAAATTTTTAAATGTGCATACTCCGCACCTAACAAATTTCCCTTTTTATCTATACAGAGTAAAGAGATGTTTATTTATCTATATACAAGACACATTCATCAGTGGTCGCTGCAGAACAACTTAGTGGAAGGGTAGGCTGTATTGCATTACCTCTAGCTATGTAACCCACCTTAGTTAACAAGTTAGTTAAATAGGTAGGTGTTATAATCATACCCATTTCTCTAGCCCCCACTACTCCTAACTCCCAGGAAATACCCCTAAATACTTTCATTAAAATTTTGTAATATAACACTTTTGAAATGACAAAATTATTAGGTAAATGGAATCACATCATACATGACCTTTTTGTTCAAGAATTGTCCCTGTACAATGTCCCTGAGATCCATCCAAGTTGTTATGTGTATCAACAGTTTATTTTTTTATTCCATGGTATGAATATACCACAATTTGTTCTACCATTAATCTATTATACAATATTTTGGCTACTTCCCCTTCTTTGTTAATACAAACCAAATTGCCATAACCAACCGTGTGTTTTTGTGTGGACATAAGTTTTCACTTCTCTGGTGTAAGTGAGCATGGCTCTGGGCTTCAGTGGTGGCCCACAAATTTGGATATGTTGCATTTTCAATTTTATTCCATTTAATGTATAATTTTTTCATTTTTTGAAACTTCCCATACATGATTTAGACGTGTTGTTTCATTTCCAAAAGTTTGGGAGGTTTTGCATTATTTTTCTGTTTTTTATTTCTAGTTTGACTCCAGATGTTCAGAGGACACATTCTGCATAGTTTTCATTCTTTAAAATTGGTGAAGGTTTGTTATATGGCTCAGTGTATGATACTATTGGTATATGTTCCCCAGATGTATTCTGCTATTGGTGGTTGGAGTGGTCCAGAAATTTTGATATACAATCTTATTTTTTTTGTACAGACACTTTTTAAAATATTTTTGATCTATGATTGGCTGAATCCATAGATATGGACCCTGTAGACCTGGAGGGCAGGCTGTGTTTGCTTCAAGAGAAAAATCCTGAACTCGTTGTACCTAGCGGTTCAAACCCAGAGAAATACTCCAAGACACAAACTGATCAGGAGCAGAAGGAAGCTTTAATAGACTGGCCACTGGTCCTCATAGGGCCACTAGTCCTCATAGGCTGCCCCCAGCCTTGGGAGTGGACTTGGAGGGAACGGCAGTTGGTCTGGTCCAGTCAGTGTTTCTATAGTTTAAGGGACTTTCAGGGGCAGAGAGAGGTCCTGAGTTCGATTCCACTCACCGCAAAGTGGGAGAAGGATGTGGCAACCCACTCCCAAGGCAATCCCGAAACAGTTAGCCATTGAAAACCCTATGAAGGTCTCTATGAGTCGGACTCAACTTGACGGCACCTAACAACAACAAGGGGCAGAGAAGCAGATATACAGAAGTAGAATTTTTGCAGTTAAGGAGTAGGGGAGTACAATGTAAGTTTACATTTCCTAGAGCCTAATCCTTAATAGAGCTGGGCTTTAGCTCAGTTGGTAGAGCGCTGCGCTGCAGTCTCTGAGGTCCCAAGTTCAATTCCCAGCACCCCAAAAATGGGAAAAAGACCTGGCAATCCACTCCCAAGGCAATCCCAAAACAGTCAGCCATTGAAAACCCTATGAGGACCACCTATGAGTCGGATACTGACGGCACCTAACAACAACAACAATCCTTAATAGGAATCCCCAAGTTTGATCTTTTACAGGGTCATCTTGTGACAACACACTTTTCTTAATTTACCTCTTTCACAGGAATTCGGCAGGCACAGCCATCTTGTGACATAGTTCCCCTTATCAGTTTGCTCCCCTTATCAGCTTTTGTTAAGGGCTGGTTTTCAAGGAACCAGAGTGAATTAAAAATGACCTTTGGCCTACTCTCACTCTTGTAGCATTTTATGAGGCCAGGAAACCAGGAAATAGGTGAGTATGTGTAGAGATCAGGGTGAGTTAGCTCATAGTAATTGGCATATGTATAGTTGTAATTTGCATTCCAGTTATTTAAATGGAGATATTCTTGATCAGGTTGAAGATACTGTAAGTAGAAAATCCAAGAAATGGGATGGAGAGAGTCTCTGGAGAATGTTCTCACTGAATTGGTAGCTTAGCTATCTCTAAATGTTGGTCATTTCCCCAGTCCCATAATTCCTCCAGGCTTGGACATTTTCAGGCAAGTCATGATGTTCCTTTTCTTTTCCCCTAAAGTCCAGAAAGTTCTTAACTGTTTTTGATACAAACTGAAAGATACTTTTGGACTTATGGAGCCACTGAATGAATGCAAGATGTCACCTCAAGATTGCATGGGGATCTGTGAAGGTATTCAAACAGTAGCAAGTTCCTCCTGCCCCTCCTTCCATTTTCCTGAAAAACAGCAGATTGTAACCAGCTGGTTTTCAGTTATGTTCTGTGGAGACTAATGAAGATTTCCTTCAAAATAGCACTGTTCTGGGGAGTACTTCAGACCCCCGGTTGAATGTTGCCTCAGTACCTCAAAGGCATTTTCAAATGCTCAACCCAGCTTATCTTATCCAATAAAAATCATGTGTAATAACAAGTTCGATATTTATTACAAGTATCTAGCATGTGCAAACCCCTGGGCTCCATCCCCGGCACTGTCCATCCAAGCTCAAGGTAGTCTCTACTAGTACAAGGTGGAAATAACCTTACACTCTTCTGAAACATGCATACATCATTCTTTCTATATATATTCTCAGTGGTTAGATGGTTCTGTTAAATTCAAAATGCTCCATTTTTATTTTTTATTAGCAATTTTTTAGTTCGTGTACAAATGGGCTTCACTATGACATTTCCATTCATGGAGACCATTGTAAAAGGCTCATTTGTGCCCTCTCTTACCCTCTCTATGTTCTCCCTCCCTCAAGCGTTCTTCTGATGGCGCTTTAACATTTTTGTCAGGTAATTCTAACATCTCTGTAATTACAGCATTCACATCTGCTAATTACCTCATTAAAGTTGAGATTTTCCTGGTTCTTGGTACGGGAGTGATTTTAAATTGAAATCTGGACAGTTGGGGTGTTACATTGAGACTCTGGCCTTATTTAAACATATGCTATCCTCTCACACCACTCTGGCAGGAGAAATCAGGTACCACCTTGCTACCACCACCAGTAGGGATAGAAGTCCAGGAGACCAGTGTGGCCTCATGGGAAAGGAGAGACTCCTTGTTACTGCTGAAAGAGGTGTGAATTCATGCCCCTGCCAGGCCTCTGCTGGGCCCTCTCTAGCTGGAAGAGGCTGGAGCGCATTGCCACTTCCCATGTGGCTTCCAATAACTCCACAGTCAGGGTAGCTGGTTACCAGAGGGTAGGGTGAGGGTCCTGACTCTCCACTAAGACCCCTCCTTCACCACCCCAGCAGGAGGGAGAGGGACACCTTGTTAGCACTGCATGGGAGGTAGAAATCCAGCCTGCCCATGAGGTCTCCACTGACACTGCAGGGGATGAGACTGGAGGCATCAGCATAGCCCTGGACACAATGAACCCCAGGCTCCCTACTCACCCTCCTTCCATCTCAGCCAGTGGAGGGCCTGGGTTCTTTATCACAGTTTCACAAGGTGGAAGTCTGGGATCCCCTCAGTCCTTTGAGGCAGGTAGGCAGAGGTACAGGTTCATGGGGCCTGATGGAATGGACCAGTTATTGTCTTAACAGTTTCTGTCTTAGGAGTCTCCTTCCTGGTCTTCTGACTAGAGAGAGTCAGCTTTTGTCAGAGCAAATTTTTTATATGCCTATGAGTATCCCTGGGTTACCAACTTCCCCAGCAACAATCAAGTTTGGGATATATTTGGCAAAAAGGAAAATTCACTACCGGGTCATTTCCTGTTTCCTAACTACTTTTCAGAATCTTTTCTCTCTCTCTTTCTCTTTTTCTTTTCCTTCTTCTTCTTCTTCTTCTTCTTCTTCTTCTTCTTCTTCTTCTTCTTCTTCTCCCCCCCTCTCTTCCCCTTCCTCTCTCCCTCCCTCCATCTCTCCCTCTCCCTCTCCACATACACACTCCTGGGGAGCTCCAATGCACTCAACCACTGAGCTGCAGCCCAGACCCCCACCTTTTATTTCCTTTTATTTTTATTTTGAGACAGGGTCTGGGTAGGATGTGCATGCTGCCTCTGAACTCGAACTCATGAGCTTCCTTCCTCAGCCTCCAAAGTTACTGAGATTACAGGCATGTACCTGTTGTTCAGGCCCCCAAAACCAGGCAGACTCAATCAGATGAGAATCACAATGGGGGACCCAACCCTCTCTTGAGTTAGAGGGCTGCCTAGAGGACTGTGTCTTTTATTAGCATTAAACAAAGCCCAAGGTCTGGTTAAAGTACAACATGAAAAAGCATAAGGTAAGTTTAAAGTATAACATAAGAACAAAGCTACCATAAAGAACAAGGTGGTTGTGTGTCATAAGATTCAGCATATGCTGATAGTTATCATTGTAATCCCCAACAGGCAGACCTGCAAAGACTCTACAAGATAAGGAGCAGTGGGCCCCCAAGAGTTTGCCCTCAGGGTCTCTCATTGTTCCAGTATCTCTGTTTGCAGAGTCCCTAGATACTGCCTTTAGTAAGGAAGAGCCTTTCAGCTGCATTTATGTAAGTCAGGAGGTCAGTCCTGTTAAATTCTTACTACCTGCACCACAGTGCTTGGCTATGTTTGTTTTATATATAATGCTACTTAATAGTAGAAGTCAAAAAAAGTATTTCTATTCTATTTTTCAGGAAGCAAAAGTCTCCTTATGTATTTTTTTAAACTTTCAAATATAAAACACAAAACAACAGCTGAAATAAAATAAGCAATCTGTATCACGGTTAAGTGGAAACTTCAATAGCCCAAATACACATTTAAAGTTTGGTTAACCAGTGAGAATATCATATTAGTTAGGGTTTTTAATAAGTGTGTGTTTATAATTACTCACATAGTAAAAACTGAAGCATCCATTTGGGCGTGGCAAGAAGGCAGAATTCCATTCCCCAAGGTGACTTGGGAGCTGGAGTTCAACCACCGGCCACCAGAGGGCAGAGTAAGGAAGCAGCAGTCATGCCCGCGCCACCTGGTGGGATAGGATTCCTTCTCTGGGAATTGTAGGTGGCGTTGTGTGACCCTGGACTACTATTTCTTCATGCATCATCAGTTTCTTAAAAATTAAATAGTCCTTCCTGTGCATTGTTGCTGGATACCTGGCCTGAACTGCCCAACTTTTAAGTTGAGGGCTTGAATGAGTGAAAAACGAGGAAACTAAAGCACTCTCTTCCTTCTCTCCATATGGTTTCAGGCACAAGGAGTGTATGCACTCGTATTTTTGTTCTACCTTGTGCTGACTGCCATTCCCCTAGAGATTTTCCTTCGTATTTAACCTCTAAGAGTAGCACTTTGCTCCCTCTGCCTAAGCAGGGATAACCTGATGAGTTCATGAGCTCACACCTAGAACCTCCAAATCAGCTCACCCACCACCCTCCCCTCTCTCCAGAGGAGTCCATCCAAATGTAAGACATATACACTAGGCCATATCAGCCTGGGGACAAAACTAGGATGACAAAAACAGCCACAAACAATGCCTGTAGCAGGCAGATGATGGAGGGCCCGGAGCAAGAGCAAGCTTGAAGGGCATACCTAACATCATCACTCTTGTAACAAGCTGGAAACCACAGCAACCAATATGCAAATCTCAGTGGCTGAGTCCCTTCAAGGGTAGTAAACCCTGACCCAGTTGCTGTTTTCTCTCTCACTCATAAAAAAATAGCTACAGCTAAATGTCCTCCTGGAAACAAGGGGAGCATCTGCATTTTCCAGAGTGGGACCAGAATTTTGGATTACTTTGATGGTGCACACTTGTACACATGACTTCTGCCAGCACGCCTCTCTTCAGGGATGAGTGGAAATGAACACCATGAAGAAAAGAAGCAGCTCTTTTTCAAGTGACTTCCTTTGTCTCCCTCCTTCCTGGGCAATGAGGCCAGCCCTACCTCCTTGGGTATCCGAGACAGATACTCATGACACTCTAGCTGGAAGAATGATTTATCCAGTTCTAAGTACCTTTGGATGCTGACTGCAGAATAGCTTTCTGTCCTTGTGGGGTATCAGAGGAGGCACAATAGAAACACGGAGTTACTATCCAAGGAGGAGTCTAACTAAACCAAGAAGAATCACTGACCCTGGACTCTACCGTGAATGGAGATCTGGGAATGAACAGTGAACCACAGACTTCAAGATGGATATCAGAAATAATAATCCAGAGCCAGGTAGGGAAGCTACCATCCCTCAAATCTTGCAGAGACCAAAATTTGGTGTTCTTAACATGCTGGGGTGATTTCCTATAGGCTTCCCATATGAGGCCAGCCTCCCCAAATAGGCTGGTTAATTGTGGCATCTAAAAGGCAAAAATGGTTTTTCTGGGATTGTTAGACCTGAAGAAATTGCTAAAATAGCTTATCAGCAGTGCTCAGGATGATTTACATGTGTGCATTTGGTAGGTCTCTCCCTCCCACCCTCCTTTCCCTCTCCCCTCTTCCCTCTTTTTGCTTCCCTCTCCCCTCTCTGCTCTCTTCTCTCTTTGTTTTCTCCCCTCTCTCCTCCATAAGCACTTCAGAATTTATTCTTACAATCTGACTTTTCAGGAGATTAAATGGGAAGCAGCTACATGGATGATTTTGTTGAAATGCTCCCCAAGAAGTTTTATTTCCAGCACTTCTATGGATTAATCCAAGAACTTCCCAGGCTATTTTATTGATGATTTGCCTTTCCTCAATAAATTCATCTTATCTATGTCCATAATGGACACTTTGTAGAATTGTAGATCCTGTCAGAACCTCACAATGCTTCTGAGACATCTTTGCCTCCAAATACTGAACCCCATGCATATGAAAGATTTCAACCACTTCCCAGTGAGCCATTGTGTATTAGGACAAACATCACAACCACCATTCCTATTGACCACACTGTGTGTGACCAAATACTTCTTGATCATAGTCATCTGCTTGCTCATATTAAATGCCCCATCTACTCACTTAAGAATATGTGTCCCTTGTGCAGCCAGGCCATCATTTCCATTCTCATGTTCCAGCCCCTACTTCTCCATTTGAAAAGATTATCTTCTATATAGAACCAGGGAAACTCTTGCCTTTTTTGCACTCTCATTTGAAAGATTGTAGAAGGGCTTAATTGACAAACGAAAAAAAACTAATGCATCTGTATGTCATTTTAAAATTAGATTTATATATTGCATATGAATATTGAGAATGTTATCAATGTCCTGCTTTATTGTTTCTGAAGACTACAAAATAAATGTATCCACATGATTTTTAAAAATAAAATAATCTGGCTAGGCACAGTAATGCATGCTTGTAATCCAGTGACTAAGGAGGCAGTGGCAGGAGGATCATAAGTTCAAGGCCAGAGACAGCCTCCACAACTTAGCAAGACCCAGTCTCAAGATATAAAATAAAAAAGGGGCTGAGGGTAGAGCTCAGTGTTAAAACATTTACAAAGTATGCATGAGGCCCTGGGTTCAACCCCCCAGTACCAAAAAAAAAAAAAAAAATCAAACAATCTATGACAGCTTTATTACAGCAAATATACAGCCAATGCACACTATACAGAATATATATGTACAGTGCACAGAAGAAAGAGAAAGTGTCATTCTCTGCAATCCCAAGAGATAACTACTGAACACAGTTTGTATAGCCTTTAAAAATTAGCCTGCATTTATATACTTATACAATCCATTTAAATGGGATCATGATATCACACCACACATACTGTTCAGTGACTCACATTCACAAACACTTTCTACGTGAATATACAGAAACTTATTTCTCTTTTTATTGGCTGTTTTGTGTTCCATTGTAATGTTCTACCAAAATTAATTTAACCAAACTCCTGATGAAGATTTCAGTTCCTTCTCTCTCTATCTCTATCTGTCTCTCCCCCTCTGTCCTTTTAAACATTTCAATTCATAGCCTTGTTCTTACATCTGGGCATGCTTATCCACCCACTTCCCACCCTAGGATTGTCTAAGGAGTTCTCCCCACCATCACCCCAGCATTCTCTGCCATGCATGCTGCTTCTGTTGGGTGACTTTACTCCCAGGGTCTCCACGGCAGTGTGCACTGTGTGCGCATAAGCTGCAGGTTTAGATCACAACTCTGCCACTGGCAGCCACAGGCCAGTTACTTGACCTCTCTGCACTCAATTTTCCCACCTACAAAATAGGGGACAATATTAAGTTCTACTTCACAGAGTCTTGGTGGTAAATACAGTGATCCATGTACAATGCCTCGCACTTTGTAAGTTCACAGCAAATGTCAACCTTTATGATTGATACCGCTTGTATCACTGCTGAGAAAATCACTTGCTATCCCTTAAGGATCCATATTGGCCATGTTCTTCACTGACTAATTTATATGCTTAATTTCCACTTGCCAATTTTTTCTTCTCTATACATCTAACTTGATTCCTCTCTTTATTCATCTTTTATCGCAACCCATTGCTAACTAGCAAAGCTCCCAGTGACAGATTCAAATAGACCTATCTATAATCATTGGAATTATACTTACAATTTCTCTAGTAAAACTATTGTAGTAGTCAGAATTAATCCTAGGCATATTATAACTTGTCATCTCTGATCTATTACTGATATTCAATTATTCATCTTTTTTCAGTTATTCTGCAAATGCCTGTTGAGCATTTGCCAGTTAAAAATACTGGACTGCTGCTCCCAAATACATGGCAAATAAAACAGCAACTAGCTTACAATCTAGTAGAGAACAGAGACTCTTAGAGCAAATAAGAGAATTAGATACTCTAGGCCTAGTGACCCGTCTCTACTCTGCAAAGTAAGATCACCTGCTTAGAGACAATCTCAAAGAAGGAGTCTCTTAAATTGAATCTTGAAAGACAATCAGTTGTTTACAGCTAATTTCAGTGGGCAAAGATTTCCAAAGAGAGGGGTGGTTTAATAAAAGCCAGAGGCCACAATAGAACTATAGAGTTTGGGGAGGTGGGAACAATGTGTGGAAGGGGATGGGAATGAAAGTTTAAGGGAAAAACAAGACCATATTAAATGAAGGTATACTCAAAACAAGGTTTTCAGTATCCTTTATGGGTTACTACAGAAGCTCCATGGCACACCATGATTCCATGGAGGCTCCAAAGACAGCACACACCTGGTTCAGCTCAATGAAAACTGAGCTCCATCTATCCTGTGATAACAGAGTGATCCACTGAGTAAAGCCTACTTTCCTATTCTACTGATCTTCATTTCTGTTTCACATGTCATCTGTAGCTCAATTCCACAATGCATTTCAAAGATATGGGCTTTGATATGTATTTGATCTACCTTTTTTGAAACAATTATCATAGCATGGGAAGTTCAAATAGGAAGACGTTCTTAATTATCATTAACTGAGAGAAGCTAATGAGTTCCAGAATTACACCAAATAGAATTTATCGTTTGCAAAAAGCCCCTACCTCTACCCCAGGAGAAAGTATAAAGAAATGGCTAGTTTTTTAATTTGCTTGTTTTTCTTTATAATTTACAATCTATTTTTTTAATTAATAAATAATCAGCAGTCCAGATGTGGTAGGTTACTAAAGAAAGACAATTCAGCCATGTTGTTGTTGGGTGCCCTCGAGTCAGGTCCAACTCGTAGCAACCCTATGTACAATAGTATGAAACATTACCATGCCCAGCCCTATGTCAGTTCTTCTCTTTTCAAGGGCTGATTGCTTCGGGAGTGGGCTGCCAGGTCCTTCTCCCATTCTTGCAGTGCTCAAGATCGAACCAAGAGCCTGAGAGCATGCCAACTAAACTAGACCCCTGTTCCCATTCAGCCATAGACATAAAATACTTTGTCTTCTAAGATTTTAGATCTTACCGAAGAAAACAAACATTCTTCATCAGAGATGCCCTAGGGCTTCCACATCTGCTTGAAAAGGGAGTTAAGCTTTAGCAGTTGACCCAGGGCTCTGTTCTCCTTCAGTGAGAAGGGTTTTTATACAACAAGACAATGGAGAGCTATCACTGTGGTGGACGTTCGGCCAAGGCACCAAGCTGGAAATCAGAAGTGAGTAGAATCTAAACTCTTCCTCCATTGTCTATGTCTATTGGTCTCTGTATCTCTGAAATGACTGATAAAGTGACTCTCTGAAACTAGACTCTGGCATCTGCCAGGGCAAAGATAAAGTACTCTGTAAGCAAACTTGAGAATTGATTATACATTTTCTGTGAAGAGCAAGAGCCAGTCATTAAGAATAACTTAGCTAAGTGATAGTTTCAGAAATTTACAGGGGATAATAATGGCAGGTTCCAGACAGAGCCTTGCTCAATTGTCAGAAAGGGAAACTCGTTTTTGTATAGGAGGGAGTTTAAGAGAAACCATTGTGTGTATACTTTCGGTAAAGGAACCAAGCTGGAGATAAGAAGTAAGTATTTTTTTCAATTGATTCTATGCTGTTTCTGTCTAATTGGTTTTCTTTTTATTCTTTTTTGTGTGTTTTCATTAGTTGGATGTCAGGGATGTAACAAATTTAATTCCGCTTTAGATACAGAGGAGGGAAAATTGTTCCACAAAAGGATGACTGAAGGGTGATTTCTAAGCTTTCTGAATCAAAATAAGAGGGGTTATTGCCTAGACTTCTGGGGAGGTTTTTTTGAGAGGGAGAAGTTACAACAGATCACTATGATTCACTTTTGGCCCGAGGACCAAAGTGGAAATCAAATGTAGGTACATTTTTGCTTCATTATTTGTGAAGTGTTGGTCCCATCGAATCATTTGTGTGAGTTTGTGATATTTTGGTTAAATGAACCATTCCTGGAAATCACAAAGTAAAAAGAAAAACACCAGAAAACAGCCAGTTTAAAAGACAAGTAAATGGATTGTTAGGTGTGGGATTTGTGGGGGAAATGAGAAAGAAATGGCTAGATTTTGCTCTGAATTGGGCTAACTCCACTGACTGGCTTCAATGGAGGTGGGGTTTTTGTTGAAGAGAAGTGTTAAAGCCCTCACTGTGGATCACTTTCGGCAGCGGGACCAAGCTTGAGATCAAACGTAAGTACATTTTCTAATCTTTTTTCACAGAGAGTTGTAAAATTTGGGGGTTTTCATGTTTGGAGTAGAATTAAGGTCAATTCCAAAGACTGTAACAGGTTTCCAGCCACATGAGTAAGGCATTGGCAGTATGTTCACCTCTAGAACAAGCAAAGAGCTAGTCAGTTGATGTGGCATCTAAATTGCCAGATTTTTTAGTGATGTTAGCAGCAAAAACTGGTTGTTATGGAGGAGAAAGTAATTAAGCTAAAACTGTAGATCACATTCGGCCAAGTGACACAACTAGAAATTAAGTGTAAGTAATTTTTCTCTGCTGCCTTGAGATTTGTGTCTAATTGCCTATAGTATTGATTTTTAGAAGCTTATAGGTTGTCTAGAGATGGATAAATGAGAGCATTTCAGGTTTATCATCAGTTGAAAAAGCTAAACTCAGCCTCAGAAATGGATTCGGAGACAAATAGATTAGCTTAAACTGAATGACTCAAATGTAAAAAAAAAAAAAAAAAAAAAAAAAAAAAATTGTGCAGATAGGAAAGGAACTCTTAGGGCCCTAAAGAGCAAAAGTAAATTCATTTCTATAGAGGTTGCCAAATATTGGTTTTTGCTCATTATGTGCCATATGGAAAAGTTTAGAAATGTATCTTTTAGTCTGTTTTCTCTCTGTTGTCTGATAAATTATTTAAGACAACCATAAAAATCAGTATCATACAATTTAAAAATCAGTTAAGAAGTTAGAACAATATATTTGCCATGTAGAAGAGACAGCTTACTGGAGAGTTAGTAGCAATGTCAGTTTTAGAACCTAAAATGAGTAATAAAACTATCCACATGAGAGATTCTATAGGAATAAGATCTTAACAGATAACTAGTTACCTCCGATTTCTACATTACAGTAAACTTGAAATCTCTTAAAATTGTGGAAAAACAGTTGTCCCCTAAAACCTCAGTTTCAAAGAAATTTGTTTAAATGAAGGAAAGAAAATAATTGTATTTTTTTTCCATGCCACAGTTTTGTAGGAAATATCTTAAGAAATATATTGTTTTATTTCCCACTGTACCGCCAAGGAGGCTTGGCATAGCTAGCGGGGGTCTGTAGCGATGTCTTTTTAACGGTCTTTTTCATGATTGAGTGACTCCCGCGGCCTCGCCACGGCCACCGGGCACAGCAGTTTGCCTCGGCGCTAAACACCGTCATAATCCTGTTAGTCAATTTTCCTGATGCACAGTGATACAAACAATGCCGCTAACGGAAAGAGAATAGAAATGTGGCGAGCACCATGCTAAAGAGGCACAAACAAGGAGAAAACAGATTTGTTAAAGATTTCAGAAGTAAAATTCTCACTATTGTATCGCCTTAATGAAAATTTCCATTAGGGGGCTGTAGATAAAGGAAAACTATTTTTTTCAGTGATCTATCATTTTTTTTTTTATCAAATTTACTTAAATAATGAAAGCTCAGTCCAAAAGCAAGAAATGTAACTCTTTCAGCGTAAAATTTATACCAGCAAAAATTAATTTAACACTAGCAATCTGGCCACTCAGGTTGTGGTCAATTCACTTTTAGTGAATTCACATTAAATATAATTGTGATACATTAACTGATTTTTAAAAAGACAAATTTGTAACATTTTTAGTTTTCAAAAATGTAACTGCCTGGGTTGGATTATATTTTAGTTGTACAAAATTTCTAATTATATATAAATATGATTAATAAAAACTTACTATAAACATAATTTCCAATACTTTAATTCTATGATAGAAAATTTTAATGAAGGTATTTTCATCTCATAATCTCTAAAATATTTAATAATTTGTTTTTGTTGAGGAGGTTTACTCCAGCTGATTTCAAAACAGATGCTTAAGAAGTATTATTTTCATCTAAACACCTTGCCAGCACTATTTTAAGATCCTTTTAAAATTCTTTTGGAACTACTGAAATTATTTAACAATTTTTAATTACCTTAAAACTATTTCAAGACTTAAAAAAAAAACTCTTTTAAAGAGTTTTAAGCTCCATCAAAAGCTAATAAGATATATTGAAATAATGTCCATATCAAACACAATAATTAGTAAACATTTGAAGCCAGATGGAAATTTTAAAGCTATCAAGAATTCACCCAGATAGAAGGCTATTCATAGAATGTTTTCCTTGGTTTATTTTCCAGAGATCATATTATTTTGCTGTCAAAGCTATTTTATGCAATTATTTGGGGAAAAAATTAGTAATGAAGGTTTAGAGAGAAGAAAATATCAAACATAAAAATTTCAGTATCTTATTTTGAACTACTTGGTTAATATTGAGGTTAGCTTTATTGAAGAAAAAAATAGCTGCTCATAAGCGTTGACTTCTCTTAGCAAAGGATGATTGACTTTTCATTCTAACTATTGCTCTCCCACCCAAGAGTTTGAATCCCCACAAAGGGGGATTTCCAGAAGGCCATCTGACAGCTGCTCAAGGGCAGAAGTGAAGCTAGCCAGTTTCTCCAAGGCAGGTGGCCAAGATTACAGTTGACCCCTCTGGTCTGCCCCATGTGGTTACAGACCATCAGGCCAGAGCCCAGGTCTCACTTGGAGGCCTTAGTGAGGGCCACAAGAGTTGCCAACATGATCCCAGAGGCTGAAAAGGCTGATACCTACCCTGGTGCAGGCATGGGGCCCCATCAGCAGTGTGGGTTTGGCCTGGCTATGCCAAGGAAGCCTGAAAGAGGCTGATGTCACAGCACAGTCATGGGAGAAGAATGTGGGAAAGGAGAGCTGATCTGCTGCCTTATCTTCCTGCATAAAGCAGCCAAGACCCTTTCAGACTTCTAAATTCTAAGGGGGTCACACAAAGTAGCCTGTTTTCTTTGCCTGGAGCATTGAACCATTGCAGCTGGCAGGGAACACAGTTGAAGGAAAGAATGGCAAGGTCAGAAAAGTATGCAAAGAGGCTTCAGAATGGTTTCAAAGAGTTCGAACACAATTTAGAATGTGTTCTTAAGGGGTGGTGGGGAGCTAGGGAGTAACTCAAAACCATTGAGATTATCCTTATGCTTCTTGGCCTGTTTGCTCCAATGCTGCAGGATAAACATGCTGTTCTGTGTGTCTGCCTCTAATGTGACCATCCATAAACAAGGCACCCAAGAGGAGACCTTCTCTGTGTTTTCTTCCTCAGGGAATGTGGCTAAGCCAACTGTCTCCCTCTTCCCACCATCTTTGGAGCAGCTGACATCTGGAAGTGCCTCACTTGTGTGCTTCGTGAATAACTTCTACCCCAAAGACATCAATGTCAAGTGGAAGGTGGATGGTGTTCTCAAAACAGAAGGCTTTCAGAACAGTTTGACGGATCAGGACAGCAAGGACAGCACCTACAGCCTCAGCAGCACCCTGACGCTGCCCAGTACAGAATACCAGAGCCATGAGGTCTACACCTGTGAGGTCACCCACCAGAGCTCAACCTCACCCATTGTCAAGACGGTCAACAAGAACGAATGTTAGAGCCAGTGGCCGCCTGACCCTCCCTCCTCAGCCTCAGGCCTTTTCCCACATGGGGCCTGTCCCTGTCACAGACCCCCAGGCCCTCTCCCCGCTTCCCTGCCTCCCCTTCCTTGGCCTTAATCATGCTAATATTTGGGGGAAATAGGGAATAAAATGAATTTTGGCACTTGAGATCTCTCTCCTTCCTAATTTAATAGTTGTTATATATTGTTTTTCCAATTACCTAGTTTCTCTTCTAAGGCGCTAAATATTTAGTTACCTTAAATGTAGTACATTTATAAAAAAAAAACAAAACAAAAAAAACACCCTCTGTTTATTCTACCCTACTGTCCTCTACAAACTAGTCTTCCTTGAGACCCACGCACTTACTCACACTTCACTTCCCTGGGCCATGGTGGAAAAGGCTAGTTTCCTGTTTTCCCCTACTTACCAGGTCCTCATCGTCATTCTTTGATCCAATCAACCTACTCTGAGTACTTGACAAAGCAAATGTGTCAAAAGAAAACCGTTGTAAGGCTGGTCATTATTGCAACATGATATGAAATAACAAAAAAAGAAAAAAAAATGAACAAGCAATAAGGAAATGTCTACATTCAATGGACTTAATGGAATCTTGCACATTCATTACATTTTTTAAGCATGTATAGAGGGATTACTACTATTTGCCAAGGGCAACACTTAGCACTTTCCCCAACGCGCTTGACTTCTCACTAAAATGTGAGGTTAAATACATTCATCAAAATGCCAGGTTGGCTCTATGAAGATGAGAAATGTTCAGTTTTTATAACCAGTAATCCCACTCCTATGTAACTAAGTGCCTCTGTCCACCAAAAATCCTTAAGCAAGAATGTTCATAGTAGCTTCATCTACAAAAGCTCAAAACAGAAAATAACCCAAATGTCCACCAACAGTGGAATGGGCCATTAAGTTATGGTATGTTTACAAGTGAACTACATTCAATAAAGAGAATTAACAAACTACAACCATACCAATAATACAGATAACTTTTATAAATGTGACATTAAGCAAAAGAAATCAAACACAAAAGGGACATTTTCTGTGTCTTCATCCATACAAATAAAAAACACACATAAAAATAAAATTAGAAATGGGAAAGAAGTTACTTAGCTGAGGACAGAATGAAGCAGTACTTGGGAGGGGACAAGAAGGGACACCTGGGGTTTGGGGAATGTTCCATTCTTCAATGTGGGTTGTGCCACTTTATGAAAATATATTAAGTTCTAGTATTAGTACCACTGCACTTTTCTGTATATGTCTTATACTTCAAAATAAGTTCACATAAAGAAATGTTGTATACCCAGTTTACAAATAAGAGAGGCTGGGAGAAATAAATCATAGATCAAGGCCAGACAGCTGATAAGCAGGAGGAGGGGAGATGAGATCAAACCTCCACTTGCCTAACTCCGCTATCTTGAGCCCTCTGCCAGTCTGCCTTCCAGAGTTCAAGGTATTGTACAGAATGGGAGTCAAGTAACATGCTGCCCCCTCCTCCACCCACCTAACTAGGAACACCCATATATAAAAATGGGATGGAACAGATTTTCAGCCAGGGAGCAAAGAGCAGAAGTAATCTTGTCCAGGGATTGTCTAGGTATTGGGAGGATATTTGGGAATTTTTGGGAAGTGGAGAGGAACATGTATAACCCAGATTTCACTCTCCTCCCCTCTTCATGTGGGCCCTACTCATCCACCCAAGACACATTTACTAAGCGCCTTCCTCAGCCTACACTCTGAAGGAGATGCAGAAATAACCAAGATAGTGTTCCTTCTCTCAACGAACTCATAATCTGGTTTCTCTACTGTTTTCTTCTCCTTGTCAGAACTGGAACAATGGAGAGGAAAGTCACCAAAAAACTGGATAGGGAAACAACTTGTCTTTCTGCCTCTCAAGAATATGCATCATCATCAAATCTTTAAAATGTTGGAAGTCTGAGTTGAGTTCAGAAAGACTCAATAATGTACTTTCAAATGCCATGAACTTGTTTACCTACCTCTGGGGACTAAATTTAACAATCAAGAGCACCTCTGATCCAGCTGTGAATCTAAAACAAGCCTCTGCAGAGATACAAGACTCTGAAACCAGACCCACCATAACCCAAGCAACAGAAGAATGTGTTGAATTGTGTTCCTCAAAAAAATATGCTCAATCCCACCTTGTAGTACCCACAAAGGGGACCTTATTTGGAAAATGGGTCTTTGCAGACTTGATAAGTCAAAAATGAGGTCATACTAAAATGTTGGTGAGGATAGAGTGAAAGTAGATCATTTATACATTGCTGGTGGGAATGTAAAATTACACAGCCACTCTCGAAAATAATTTGTTCATTTCTTTAAAAAAAACTGAACAAATTACACTCAACATAGCTCCCAACAATTGCTCTGTGGGTATTTACCTCCTAGAAATAAAAACATATCCACACAAAAACTTATAAACATTGTTCACAGCAGCTACATTTATAACATCCAAAAACTGTTTAAAAAATAATATATCCTTCAATAGGTCAAATTGTGACACATCCACTCTATAGGATACTATGAAACAATGAAAAAGAATGAAGTAAGGATACACTTAGATAATTCTGAAAAGCATTATACTGAATGAAAGAAAGCCAAACTCAAAAGGTCATATACCATATGATTCCTTCTTTGTAAGAGTCTTTATATGGCAAAATTATAGAAAGAGAGCACTGGTTACTAGTTGCCAAGGGTTAGAGGTGGTGGGGAAAAGAAAATGGATGTGACTATAAAGGAGTTGTCACAAGGGGCATCTTCATGGTCATAGAATAACTGCATCTTGATTGTGGTGGTTGTTATATACATCCAAACATGTGATTAAATGATGTAGAACTATATACACACATTGTGCCAACGTCAGATCCTTGGTCTTGATGTTATATTATAATTATTCAAGAAATAGCCATTTGGAGAAGCTGGGTGAGTTTCATACCAGACAGCTCTGTTCTATGTTTCATCTTTGCAACTTTCTGTGAATGTATAATTACAATATTTCAAAATAAAAAGTCAAAGAAATAGATGAGGCCAGACTGGGTTAAGGTGAGCCCTAAAACCAGTGTCTGCTGTCTTTATGTGCAGAAGGAGATTGAAGATGGAGAGACACACAGGAGAGCACCAAGTAACTGCAGATGCAGGGACTGGCACCAAGGACTTGGGAGCCACCAGAAGCTGGGAAAGAGGTGTGAAAGGTTTTCTTCAGAGCCTCCAAACAAAGAACCCCCCACCCAGGCCTTCACTTCAGGTTTCTGGCCTCCAGAATGGTGAGACAATACCTCTCTGTTGTTTTAAGTTCAATTTGTGGTTCTTTGTTAGGGGAACCCCAGAAAACTGATACAATGCAGACAGCAGAGAAAAGAGCTCGGCTCCCAGGGAACTTTCTTCCTCACTGACGAGTAAGGGAAGACAAAGAACTTTACCAGTAACTTCAAAGTCCTTTTCCAGCTCTAATGTCTGTGCCTCGGATTGGGATCTTCCATGGCTTCAAATGTACCATAGCTTTCCATTTTTAACTATTTTTTATATAAAAGGAAAATTTTTCAGAATTAGCCATGTTTCCTAAAGTTGATGCTAATACTACTTTTGTTCCAACAAGTCCCTGAGAAAATCAACAAGTTGAATATATATTATTTTGGAGAAAAGGAAAACGGAGATGAGAGGATGATAGAAGATGGAAAGAAAGGAGGGGAGATAGAGGAGGAGAAGGAGGAAGCAAAGGTTGACTGATGAAAATAAGAAATGAAACAGGAAGTGGAAAGAGGAAGCCAAGACAGATGTTTGTTTGTCTATTCATTCTTTCACACTGTCCCTTGGTCCAGGTGTTGACAATTCCAAGACTTAACTCTTCAGTTCTGTCAAGCTAACAACTCTCGTATTCTTTCTTGCATCTGGCCCCCCAGGGAGTTCATGTGCACAGCTAGTCTCTTCATTTTCCCAAAGATGGGCTTGGTACCTGAGCTGCAGGAGGAAAGGGAGGATTTTTATTAAAGTTAACAAAGTGGGACTCAACATTTGACTAAACTAGGTTGTTGATTAGAGTGGCCACTGGAGGACTTAAGGCTGAGTGTCTAGGACACAGGCCAGGGGCTTTCCAGCCCTCTTCTCACATGGTGAGCACAGGGGTCAATTCAGAGATTATCATGAGCCTCGAGGAACATAGAGGATAAGGGATGGGCTGGCTGTCTTTCACACAATGTTCTTATATATAATGGTATGGAAAAATATGCATATAAGTCATAATTGTGAGTTACTTGATTTATATGCTTCTGTTTTCTCATTTTTTAAATGAGAGAGGTGGGATCTTACCTGTAAGTTTATTGCAAGAATTAAATGAAATAATTCATATAAAATGCTAAACACCTAACCTAGGATGCACTAAAGCAGCAATCCCCAACCTTTGAAACCAGAGACCAGTTTCATAGAAGATAATTTTTCCACAGACCAATGAGTGGGGTGGTTTGTGGATGGTTCAAGCACATTATAATTATTGTGTAAATACAGATGAAGCTTCGCTCACTCACCCGCTAGTCATACTTGTATTGGTCTGCAGTGTGGAGCCTAGGCACTCCTGCACTGATGGATTGAGAAATGTTCATCTCATTAGTAATGATGGAATAGTGCCATTTGCCTATTGTTTTGACTTCCTTCTTTAACTTATTCTTCCTTCTTTAACTTATTCTTCAGTTACAACTCTTTTAGCCCAAAATGTCTGAACCTTGCACTAACTTACATGTGTTCTAGACCTGTGTCTCTAGTAGTGATTACCCTAGCCCTGCTTGAACAGTGAGCTCTTTAGGTGAAGAGAGTACTCAATAGAGATGTGGTACAAGTGTAAAAACACACCAAATTTTTAAGTCTTAATACAACATATATGTAAGAATACCTCATTAATAAATTTTATACTGTATTTTACATTTTGATTACATGTTGGGATCAAATATATCACCAAGACTTTTGACAGGTTTATCTTTATAATGTAGCTACTAGAACAGTCTAAATTTTATATGTGGCTTACACTATATTTCTATCATCATCTACATTATTCTAAACCACTAACTATATCTTAGAAAGTGGTCCCAAGCTTTATACCAAAGATTTTGGGAGTGGATATACAAGGAAACTGAACCAGTCCCATGAAACAGCATCAGACAGGAGAATAGTTTGGGAAAATGGGAAATTTAATGACCTGAATTCCAATTCCAATAAGGGTTTATTATATGCCTAAAATGTGCCAGGCTCTTCTTAGGTGCTGATGAACAGTGATGAAAAGGCCGAAGGTGGACCTGTACTGAAGTGTCCATGACTCAGGGTTACAGGGATTAGGGCAGGGCAAGTAAGGTCTCATGGGTCACAGGAAGAATTTCTTTAACTCTAAGTGAGAGCAATAAAATATTGATGATCAGGTTTCCTCATTTCAGTTAAGGCAACTTCACCCTTCTAATTCCTCAGGCTGAAAACCTTGGATTCACCCTTGAATTCTCTCCTTCCCCACACCCATGCTGTTTGAGGGTTCTGTCAGGCCAATATGCAAGGTAGCATCACCTCTTGCTTGGACACTTGCCCCCATGCACCTCTTAGGATTTATTCTCATCAGAGGACCCAGGGAAACCCTACTTATCTAAAAGTCAGGTGAAATTATTCTTTTACTCAAAGCTAGTTGCAATAAAGAACCAATTATAGACAACTCATAAGAGGAATCGTGAACTTGTGCAAAAATGGAGAATCATCCCAGCCTAAGACAACTAGGTGGAGTGTTGGTCTTGTTTGGAAAAATAACTTATTAGCCAAAGGTCCTTCTTGGTACCCTAACGTCTTCCACTATCTCATCAAAGTACTCAAGATGCAACCATGCCCCAGCCATCTCCACCTTAGATTAGTTATTACCAAGTTTTATGGTGATTGGCCTAATAAGATTTAAAAAAGTAATGTTACCTCATGTGGGAGAGTCCCAGGGACCAAGATAGCAACTGTCATGGCTACAGTCACACTGCTTTGGTCAAGGAGCAGACCCTTTCGGGAACTGAAAACAGAACCTTGAGCACATCTGCTGCTTTCAGCCCATCCTCCTCCAACAGGCTGGGTGGTGCACACCACACCCCTTCAGAAGTTTCCAAGGCTCCACACACCTGGGGGCCCTCAGCTTCTGGCCAAGGCTGTGTCCAGTACTGAGATGGACCAGTGGACCAACCTCCTCTTTGTCTGATATCACTCCACCTTGACCTCTGGCTCCATCTCCAATCCTAGTGCCCTCCCACTGGAAAATTCAGCCTGGAATAGTCAGTGTCCTAGAATAGGTCTGACGTGTGAGAAAGAAGCTGTGAGCCAGCAGATGCTTCAGGAGGCCCAGAGAGATCCTGGAAGTATCTGAGAGCAAGAAACAGTTCTGTTGACTTGTTTGGCCAAGTCAAGGATAAGAGGCTGGGAGGGATAGGGATGAACTATAGCAGCATTTCAGAACAAATTTCAGTAAACCTCCTAGAGCCCATGACAGAAGCATTCTCTTCTACTATATCCTCTTTCTTTCCATGGATATAATCATCTGCATATCTGTCCACCCATCTTGGACTTGGGTCCAAGTCATGGGTTAAGTTGACCTTCCCTTCTATACCAAACAACCCTAATACTTGTTTGTACACTTAGGTGTATGTATGCTATAATAAAGCAATAACAATAAAATCACTATCCTGTCAGGTGCCATGGCACACTCCTGTAATCCCTGCAACTCAGGAAGCTGAGGCAGAAGGACTGTGAGTTTAGGGCCAGACGCAGTCTGCTTAACTTAGCAAGACCCTGTCTCAAGATAAAAAATTTAAAAAGGGCTAGGAGTATAGCTCAGTGGTAGGGCACTTGCTTGGCATAGGTAAGGCCCTGAGTTCAACCCCCAATAATGAAAAAAAAAAAAAAAAAAGAAAGAAAAAAAGAAAAACTTTAACATCTATTTCAGCATCATTGTGAACATAAATATCTCCCAGATATTTTAGTACAGACCATGGCACAGAGAAGGCACTCAATCCATCATCTTTTCATATTCTTAATTATTAGCAGGTTTGACTAAGCCCAGTGGATATTCTCCTTGCAGTTAATTCCATAAGGAATCCTCTTCTAGTTTAGACAAAAACATTTATTTATTTCAATATGCTATAATACATTAAAGTCTGTTTATCCTCAACTATTTAACAGGAAAAGGCAAAAACAAAAACAAAACAAAACAAAAAAAAAAAACCTCTTGCAATTGGAAAGATGAAGAAAACAAAGTGCAAGCACTGGTTGCTGATTCTGTATCTCACCTGCAGGAGCCAGCTCAGTTTGTGTGTCCCCCCCATCCATCCTGCCCAATGCCATAATGGAATTGTAGGATTAAGGAAGATGTATTTCTCAAAAGACCAACATGTCATTCAGAAAAAAAAAAAATCCTCTCAAATCATCAACATATAATTTCAAGTGGTCCAACCATCCAGCTGTCTTCCCCACCAGAAAGACAGTAGGCTAATGGTGTATTTTATGCTTATATAAAAAGGGACGCTCTGGGCTCTAAGAGATCACAAACTCTCTTTGGCCTACATACCAGCTTATACCTGCTTTCTCACCCACTTGTTTCATAGTCAGGTAAGTGATGGTGTGCTTACTGAAGTGACCGGTGATTTTTTTTTTCTCCTCCTTCATATAAATAACAAGGAAAAAACTGATAACATAGATAGAGGAAAATAAGAAAATAAATGGACATACTCTGGGGAATCAGAATATATTCAACCCAATCTTTTATATCTTCTGCTCCAACATGTATTCCTGGATTCTTTTGTCCTGCAGACATGTATGTATCAGTGGCTTGCATGGTACAGTCTGGGAGGCTGATGGGAAAGTCACACAAGAAATGAGAGGATGTGGCAATCTCTGCCCTCACAGGGCTGCAGCATGACCCACAAACACCCAACACTCACCTTCAGTCCTTCAAGAGCCTCAGTCACCAAACAAAAGCTCAAATCTGTTCCCTGGACCTGATTAAAATGGGAAAAACCTCCAGCCTTCACCTGTTCAATTTTCTCCATATTCTTCACAGACTGAAGGACTCACATTTAGTTTTCAACGTATACTTTCTTTTATCATCCACCAAAGACATGCAGAAACTTCAGATCGGGAATGGCCCATGCAATCATATCAACTGTCCCCACCTACTTTCTTCTGGATATTTTAATTCTCTCTTCTTTTTTTAAGAAATAGAAAATATTCTGTGGGTTGATGAAGCATTTTTTTTAGCAAGGTAATGTTTATACCTTAATTCCATAGTATGTACAATTAAAGTAAATTTTTAAATGATTATCAGAGAGAGATAAAGAAAGCTGTGAAAAAGATAAAAGACAAAAAAATGGAAATAATGATGGAGGAAGGAAGGGCAAAGACACAGAGAGAGCCGGGATAGGCTCTGTAGAGAGTTCTAACCATGGGTCATTTCCTGAAGGTCCTTGACTGTGGGCTTCTGAGAACTGTTGTGCACTGAGGTGCTCCTCAGCCAGCCTGCCACTCTATAGGCCAGGGCTCCATTGCTAGATGATACAATTTTGGAGTCTCCACTGCCTATGTTATCCAAAGCAGTACACCTAGAGATGGAAAGATTTCCTTGGATTACAGCAATAGTGACGAGAGCCACTGCAGTCAAAAGGCTAGAAGGATTTGATGTCTCATGCCCTTACAATGGCTCATGTTCTGGCTTCCTTCCATAGCCCCTCTTTCCTTTCAGGATTGTAAATGCTTGAGGAAATAGACAGTATCTTCTAAACTGACTATAAAAGACCAACTACATGAAACAGGAGAAGTAAAATAGGCATATGTGAAAATTGACACAATCCAACCCTCACCAAACTTGCCCCAACACACACACACACACACACACACACACACACACACACACACACACACTTCTGTAAAGACTGTTCTGTCAAGAACAAATGGCTCTCTGCACCTTCAACTGCAATTTGATTTTCTAATACATATTATTGCTTGTTGTTGTTAGGTACCTTTTAGGAATACAGTAACCCATAATCATTATGTTAAAAAAGGAATGTGCTTCCTTTTTCTAGCACTGTGTTCTGTAGTATGAGATAAGTAAAACTAAACAAGTTCATAGGGCTGGGATTTAGCTCAGTTGGTAGAGCACTGCATTGCAGTCTCTGAGGTCCCGAGTTCTATTCCCAGCACCACAAAAATGGGAGAAGGACTTGGCAATCCACTCCCAAGGCAATCCCGAAACAGTCAGCCATTGAAAACCCTATGAGGGTCGCTATGAGTCGGACACGACTTGATGGCACCTAACAACAACAACAACAACAAACAAGTTCATAAAAACTTGCTTTCATTGGGCCTATCTGATATGCCAGGTGCAAATAACATTGTCACCCACATTGTCAGATTCATGGCATAACTCCAAAAAAAGAGACACAAATAGTCTTATTGTAATACTATCACAGTTGCTACCCTCATAACTCTTATGAGCTATTTTAGCTGCAGGTATATCTAAACAATGAAGGCTTCATCCTGTTCCCATATGACGTAAAGAAATTTCATCTCTCTTAAGAGATCATCTATGAATGATGAAAACCTCCTGACTTCACTCAGAGTTCACCCTTTCTTTGATTCCCCACGTCACTGTTTTCACTACATACCACCCACCACTTAGGCATTTTTGTGCAAGTTCCAAGTATTTCTGTCTTATTTCCTATCAAAATGTAAGTTCCTTAAAGACAAAGCCTTTTGTTCATTATGTAGAAATTGGCACTGTTCCCCTTGAAAAAAACATTTGAGGATTATGATTGTAGGAGAACCTATAAAAAGTCATTCTGTATTTCCACGCTTCAGTTTATGATTCACCTACCATTTATTGAGAACCTGAAGGAGAGTTTTTGTACCTTGAGCCTTGTACAATTTTACAGTTATTACAGAGCTTAGCACAAAGCATAGTACCTTGGTCATACAAACATCTGCTGAATAAATAAACAAGTGAATGAACAAAGGAATTGTTGATAGCTGATATGTGTCTGTAGAACAGTTTTAGGGGTTGTTGTTCTGTGTGCATGGTTGTGTTTGTTTATTTGTTTAGTGCACTGACTGTGACATTATTACCCCAGTTTATAGGTGAAGAAACAGAACCAAAAAGACTGAGAGACTTGCCCAAGTGGAAATTCACCTCTCAGATTCCTACCCAGTGAGTTCACACCTTTTTGTTCCACATAACCACCCACCTGGACCAACACCATTCGGTCCAATGGTCTGGCCTCCCTGAAGAGTCCCACTGCACTTATAACCCACTCTCCAGCTGTCACCTTTGGGGGCTGGTCTGCTCATTCTTCTACTGTCCTTGTACAGCATGTGTGTTCTATGTTGCCTTGAGCTCCAAGACCATTTGTTATAAGGATGGGAGACCGTATCTTCTGGAGCTAGACAGTTAGAAATAAGTTTCCATTTCTCATGACTCCAGATAACCTAGTCTAATTCCATCAACACTGCTCTGTACCCTGGGGACTCTCACCACTTCTGTGCATACAATGGGAACTGACAATTGAGTCAAGAGGACAAGTGCACTTTAGGGCACAGTGATTTGACCAGAAACAAGAGGTAATTGAGTTGGCCAGGGAAGAATGGCTTCATTGCCCCAAGTGACTCAGAATCACTGCTGTTTCACAACTGGAAAAGATTTTGTGCCTGTGTGTGTTCAGACAAGTTTCTCAAACAACTTCATTTGGTTATAAGAAGAAATCTTTAAGAAAGCTTTTTGTGAAGTTATTTCCAACATTTCTCCTAAAAAAAATTAATTGGCTCTGTAAACATTCCAGGACTTATTTAAATTTTTGATAACCTTTTCTTCTTGAGTTACACCTGTTTCCTAGATGTGAGAAAGTGTCTAGAGAAAGGATAGATCACTGAGAAACATGCTATTTTGATAAGCCCGTACCCCTCCAAGAGGACAGGGTACACTGTGGAAACACATGTTCTTGAATGTCCCAACACCTACCCTCAAGAAATTTCAGTGAGAAAAAGAAAAAAACATCCTGGCAAAACAAATTGTTTTAGAGTACACAGAAGAAACCATATTGCTCTGAGAATAGCCAATGAAAAATAAGAGTAATTTGGACTAGATTTGAATTAATCCAAGAAATATGGAGAAAAGGCCTGAAGATAAATTTACAAACTGTCAGGACTGAAAAGAAGTGGCTAAAAAAACCAGACAGCTGTCTTCATTTTAACAAATAAGGAGAGGGAGTCTTAGGTAGTTGCCTGGCTTACTCAACACTGTTAGTAGCTGAAATTAAAATAAGACTAGAAACCAGGTTTTGATGTTCCCTGTCCAGTCCTCCTTTCTCTACAAATTCTTAGCCAAGCTCAGGGCCTTAAGCTTCTCTGAGGTGGCAGAAAGACCAAAGGACAATGCGTGCCATCTGTTATGTTAACTTCTGACTCAGGGGGGAATTATTTGATCATTAGATTCACCAGCACAAATAGCCATGCATGTGGGGGATGGTAAGATTGAACAAGTCTACAAGCCATATCACTGTGGTGTCTAATTCTATCACATCTCAGAAGCTAAGCAGGGTTGGGCCTGGTTAGTACTTGGATGGGAGACATCCTGGGAACACCAGGTGCTGTAGGCTTGGGAGAAGAACCCAGCAACCCACTCCCAAAAATCAATCAGCCGCTGAAAACCCTATGAATGGCAGAGAAGCACTAACAATACTGTTTCATCTGTTGTACATAGGGTGGCTATGACACTGACTTGAAGGCACCTAATAACAACAAGGGGGCTGAGATTTAGTTCAGTTGGTAGAGCACTGCTCTGCAGTCTCTGAGGTCCAGGGTTCAATTCCCAGCACCGTAAAAATGGGAGAAGGATGTGACAATCCACTCCCAAGGCAATCCTGAAACAATCAGCCATGGAAAACCATAGGAGAGACATTATGAGTCAGACATGATAGCATCTAACAACAACAACAACAATAAAGATTGAACAAGTTTCATTCGATTGGCTTGCATGGGCTTGAACTGATGTGACTTAAATCTGATTGACAGCTGGAAGGCCCCCTGAATGTCACTGTAGTGTTGCACTTCCTCTTGGAGATGGCTCTTCCCCTTGGCAAGGACCCAGCTACTCCAGCTGGGGAAGGAGCAGTCCTAAGGAAACACTGTACCTACACCGTGAGTCTTTGTGTAGAATTGCACTCCCAATGGCCAGAGATTTTTCAGAGAAGTCCATAAGGAGTTCTTTGGAAATGAAGCCTCCATTGGCCAAAATAGGATGTAAAGGCCCCCCTGAATTATCCACTTGATAAGCTGACCGTCAATACACTGCTTTTTCTGAAGGGATATGTTCTTGTATTGGAGGCAATGGATTCTTGGGAGAACTTGGCATTTTCTAAAGAAGCAGCAGGCCAAGACCCTGAGGCCTAACATCAGAGGTCCCAGGACCTTTCCCTTCCTTTGGATTGCATATCAGGCTAGAGGAAGATCCACAGAAATGCAAATGAAGGAGGGAGGATCCCATCATCTCCTTGATTTGTTGCACATTTTTCTTAAAAAAAAAAAAAAAAAAAAAAAAAAAAATCAGACACTGTGATGCACACCTGTAATCTCATCAATTTGGGAAGATGAGACCAGAGGCAGTCTGCGTAGACCTCGTCTATAAATACATAAATAAATAAATAAATAACATTTTAAAACATCCTCCATTCAAGGCAGAGATCATAACAAATACCTAAGAGGAAGAACCGCCCTAAAGAAGGATGGAGCTTCCACCCAGGGAGTATATGATTCAATCCGGTCATTATCCAATGTAAAATCACTGAAAATATTTGTCTTTTGACAATTACTAAAGTGAAGCCTTAATAAAAAGGAGTGCTCTTTAAGATTCATCCATAAATGTGTAACCTTCACAAGCATTATTTTAATTCCTTACATCATGCTCTTTTCTAACATTTTCCTATATACTTCCATACACAGCCATGGGATGGGTCACATCATCACAATTTTGTGTTCAGCTTCTTTCTCTTGCTGTTATTTCATGGCACTTCTCTCTTTTTTTTCACCTAGGTGTTACTGATCATTTTGAATGATGCACGTGATTCTCTGACAGTTCACATTTACTTAGCCTTTTCTCCATTATTGGAACTCATAACCTAAGGTCTTGACTTTTTCTTAGGATGATCAACTATGCTGACACTCAGCATCTCTGAAAATTTGACTCCAACAAATATTGTTGTGAGAATTTGCCTGCTCTGCTTGGAGTAACATGTATCCAGTCTCCTGATTGGTCATTTCTCAACCTAAGCTGTTCTCTAATTGTTTCATCTGTGTAAATTTTCCTGACTTCAATCCCCAGAACAACAAAAATAAATAAGTAAGTAAGTACCTAAGTAAATAAATAAATAGATAAAATAGCTTATTTGAGCTAGCTTATTTGAGATGATAGAGTCCATCTTAAACTTGCTTTTTAGTCTCAAAGCTAATCAATAGTAAGGGCTAATCATCAGAGAAAATGGAACTTAGAATTTGACGTTAAGGGTACATTTTCTCAGTGCCTAATACACATCAGACAGTTGCTAAACAGTATCACATCCTTTCTCTCACTTAATTCTTACAACAACCCCATGAAGAAAGTATTATTATTATTATTAGATTCTGAGCCTCACTCTCTTTCTTTGTAAATTAGTAATACTAATACCCTCTTCATGGAGTTGTTGTAGGAATTATTAAATTTTAATAAATGCCAATGTCTTAAAGTCCAATTTCTTAAGATTTAGAACTTTTGAGAGGAATCTTTAATTGTAAGCCCAAAAGGAGTAGTTGTCATGAAAACAACCCTCCTAGATATTAAATTTGTTGTTGTTGTTGTTAGGTGCCGTGGAGTCGGTATCCCACTCATAGCGACCCTCATTTTCAATGGCTGACTAATTAGGGATTGCCTTGGGAGTGGATTGCCAGGTCCTTCTCCCATTTTTGCGGTGCTGGGAATTGAACTCGGGACCTCAGAGACTGCAGGGCAGCACTCTACCCACTGAGCCAAATCCCAGCCCAGATATTAAATTTAGTCACCTATAATTTTCTTTTTTCTCTTTTTTTATTTTGTACTGGGGGTTGAACCCAGGGCCTCGCGCCTGCATGCTTTGCAGGTGCTGGGCCGCTGAGCTGCACCCCCAGCCCATTTTTTTTTTTTACTTCTTTTGAGACAGGGTCTCGCTAAATTACGCAGACTTCCTCTGGTCTCGAACTTGTGATCCTCCCGCCTCCGCCTCCCTAGCCGCTGGGATTACAGGCGTGCACCACTGCGCCCGGCAGATCACCTATAATTTTCTGTGGGCTGGAGTTTAGCCTCAGGTGATAGAGTGCTGCTCTGTGCCCTCTGAGGACCTTGGTTCCATCTCCAACACTGCAAATTTGGGAGGGCATGGCAGCTAGCTCCCAAAACAATCTTCCATTGAAAATCTATAAATAGTGAGAAGCATTGACAAAGTGTTGGGCATGGCACAATGTTGGGTATTGTTTAATTCTGTCATATATAGGGTTGTTATGAGTCAGACCTGAATCAATGGAACATAACAACATCAACAACAACAACAACATCATTTTCTGTGATTCTAAGCACACAACAAGCACACACATTAGGGTTTATTCAGGCTTTTGAGAGGTGCTAACCATTTGTTTTAGAAGAGTTGCTTCTTATTATGTGCTATCAAGTTGGGTCCGACTCATAATGACCCTGGGACAGAGCAAATAAGGTGTCAAGATGGTGAGAGGATGTGTTGTAACCATCAAGAATATTTGCCTGATACCCCTGCTAGAATAGCACTGCACCGAGAAACAGATAAGATAGAGATGATGAATTCTAAAGTCCAAGCCCTAATCAGAAACACGGCTACAGGATATCAAAGCTAGGAGGGACCTTTGAAATTACCAAGGCCAAGTCCTATATTTTACAAATGAATAAACTGAAAAACGAAAAGCGCCACAGATGTCAGGAAAATGCTACTATAAGGCAACAGGTTATTTCATTAATCTGAACATGAGGTGAAAAAGCAAGGGGGTTTCCACTGTGCCACATCACACAGAACAAAGGCTTCTATTTTAAGAGCCCAGCCCTGCACCTGCTCTGTCCAGATGGGTTTGGCAAATGAAGAAATGAAAACACGCTTTTCTCACTTTGGGGCTGGTATGAGGGCCCAGGTCACTGGTTGCTTGAGCGACAATGAAGAGCCAAATGTTGCAGATATGTAGCCTATGGTGGGTGGGGAGCCTTGTGTCCTCAGATTCCCAGTTCCAGTACTCCAGAGCTTGTCCCCACAACACCAAAGGGGAGAGCAAGGCAAAATCAGATGATGGGACTGTTTAATAACCTGGCTCATGTGCAGCCCCACTGTGTGCTGACTGAGTGGGAGGAACAGAAAGTGAGAGGAGCTGCAGCCCAGCACTGTATGCTCCCTATTCTGCCTGTCCAGAAGAAGGAAATGGTTAGGTCTTGGAATATATTGTCAAGGAAAGCAGGAAAATATTCTAACCGTCATTTCTTCAGTATAATAACAAAAGTGCAATGGAAGATTACAAGTTGAAGGGCCAGGGAGACCTGACTTTGAACCTAGCCCTGTCACAACTTAGTCTAGTGGCCTTGAGCAAGTTCCCAACGTTACATAAACCTCATTCTCCTCCTTCAAGATTTTTTAAGACAATAACAGACCAGTCCTTTGAAGGTGGTTGTAAGGATAGTGACAAGATAGCACTTATGTCAGGACCTCAGTAAAGGTAAGTGTTCTTGTTATTTTTACAAATCAACACACAAACATTGCTTTGTAATTTCCAAAGCTCAGACAAAATGCTTTACTACTCTTTTCATATCAGAATGTAAACAATGAATCTTATCATCAGGATTCACCAGTGACACAAAGCCTATTCTGTAGCATCTTTTTCCTTCCAAGAAGCTGCCACTTAAACCTGAAGGATTTTATAAATTTTAGTTCAAGTCACTACATGTCTTTGCTCTATCAAAACCTGATGACTTAAAATCTGTTGGGTGCAGTTAACAAAATCCAACAACCCTATTTCTTTAGTAAAAGATGAAATTTTAAAAACTCAATGCACCACTGGGTGCAGTATCACATGCCTGTAATCCCAACAGCATGGGAGGCTGAGGCAGGAGGATCACGAGTTAAGGCCAGAGGCAGCCTGCATAATTTAGTGAGATCCTGACTCAAAGTAAAAAGTTAAAAATGGGCTGTGGGTACAAAACAGTGGTAGAGTACTTGCAAATCATGCATGAGGCCCTGGTTTCAACACCTCCCCAGCACCACAAAAATGAGAAAGGGACCTAGCAACCCACTCCTAAAACAATCTACCATTGAAAACCCTATGAATAGCAGAGAACTGACACTGTGCCAGAGATGGCACGATGTCAGAGTGTCTTTCTTTCTGTTATACGTAAGGTCACAAAGAGTGGACCCAACTCCACATCACCTAACAACATACTGCAAAAAAACAAAAATTTAAAAAATCAATGCAGAGTCAAGGATATTGACAAATTTTACTAAGTAATCTCAGAAAATTCCATGTCACTTGCCTTACTTACAGAAAGGGTTATTCTATTCAAAATAAGTTGAATAGATTTTAAAAGATCATGACTGAAGTGAAATAAAACCAGTATATCTGGTTTCCTTTCTTTAATGATTTTCATCTTTTGATAATTCAGAAATCACTTCAGAGTCTCACAAAAAAATACCATAAATGGATAAAAATGCTGGTGCAATAAGACTTTATTTCATAAAATGTTGAATAAACCTCATTTTACATATCTATATTTCTGTTTGTTTAAGTGGTTATAAAGGATTCCACAATTATAAGGGACTCCTCTGGTTATAATTATCACTTGCCTTTGATTTCTGAGGCACAGTAATTTTTCATTGGTAGAATATGAGATATAATGCAATCATAAAATTAGAATGGAATTGCTTATTCACTACCACCTTATTAACAATCTTGGGTAAATTAATGTGCTCAGTTTCCCTACCTGCAACATAAGGGGGCTAGTCTGGCTGATTGTGAGGATCCCTGAAACATCTACAATGCTATGATCTCTGTGTGGCAATCTGAAGAAGTTTAAAGTGCTTTCTTTGAGCTTGATTTGCTATTTACAATGTAGAAATAACCACTTTAATATGAAAGGAGACATTGCAGGATTCCTTTTAAAGCTGCTTTTTTAAGTTTCTCCAAATGAAAAGGCATTTAAAGAACCACTTCCCTAAGAAAGATAACAGGCCAAAGAGAAACTAAAATAACAGAGATAAGACAGGGATCTTCATGCAGCTTGACCTACAATGCCCTGAGTGTGAATGGCTTTATGTCAGGCCTCTACTGACCTTTAGGAACTTAACAATCTAAAACACATGCCCAGTTACACGGATGTTCAGAAGGCACCAAGAATGAAATGAGGAGATGGTCCTGAATATTTAAATAATGTAGTTGTTAGGAAAGCCATCATATCCAGGGCTCAGTACCCTGGCTTGAACATCAATATTGAATGAAATTTCCAAAGCAACTGGTCTAGTTGTCCTTCCATATGTGCTATGTGCTATCGATGCTGACTGAGAGATTTCTACCCTTAGATGACATGTTTTAAAATAATCAAGCGGCCTAAAATGGAAATAAAATCTCAGAAAAACACACTGGACTTTAAAAGAGATTCGTATCCAGTTCTGGTTCTGGTTCTGCCCCTATGTGATGCTTACTCATTTACCTCATCTAATACAATCTTTTGCTTGCAGCCATAGCCCTGTGGCATCCGATCCTGTCAGATCTCAGAAGCTAAGGCAGGGTCAGGCCTGGTTAGTACTTGGATGGGAGACAGTGTGGGAATACCAGGTGCTGTAGGCTTGGGAGACAGACCCAGCAACCCACTCCGCCATCAATCAATCCACCATTGAAAACCCTATGAACAGCAGAGAAGCACTGACAATGGTGTTTCACCTGTTGTATGTAGGGTCGCTATGAGCTGAATACCTAACAACACCATGGTACCTAACAACAACAACAACAATATAATCTTAATATAAAAGTGGAGATGAAAATGCCTGCCTACATTTTATGTAAGATTGAGTAATGGTCACACAAACACCACTTGGGAAAACTCTGCAATCTAGTCCTAAGCAACTTTTTGAATGAAGTATTCCAGGGATAGTAACAGAATTCATTTCATGAAAGGTAACATGGTGGGTGAAACAGAATCATTCTCTGCCTGTGTGAGAGGCTCACAGCCTGCTCACAGTCTGCTGTCCTTACTGACATCCATGTTGAATATGTAATGCTTAGCCTTGTGTAATTAGACCAGCAGGAATAATTTCCCTCAACTCCCTCTTTCTGGATACACACCTGCAACCATAGAAATAGAAAGTCAAAGTTTCCACTTCACTGTTCAAGATTTGTAACAAAAATCTTATGGTATCAGGCTTTCAAACAGGAACTAACTCCACACTTCCGGGCTGTAGTTAAATCAGTTATTTTTGGGTATCTCAGTGAGAGAATATCTGTAGAATTCAGTATCTGAAGCTTAGACATACACCGTAAACATAAACATACATGCACATGTGTCCATGTCCTACTTCACCCTCAGGTATTTTTTTGGCTGGTTGAAGAGGGAAGATAGAGGCACGTGAAAATAAACTCCAAAATAATCCTGACATGGTTGGAAAATAACATTGTGAAACATTTAATTGGCATTGTAAACTGGCATAAACTTTTGAAAAGGAATTCAGTAATACATAGCAAAAGCTATGTATTCACATATATACTAATATATACATATATACTGTGGCCTGCAGCCATAGCCCTGTGGCATCCGATCCCGTCAGATCT